>CM053791.1:641729513-641904513 GCA_028749045.1 Cupressus sempervirens
GAAAGCTTACACTGATGTAGATTGGGGAGGTAATATTGATGATAGAAAAAGCACCAATGGAGGAGCACTTTTCTTAGGAAAGAGGTTGATTACATGGATTAGAAAAAAGCAAAGCTGCACCTCATAGTCTACTGGTGAAGCTAAATATGTGGTAGCTACTATAAACTATACCAATATTGTATGGATCAAACATTTTCTGCAAGGTATGAAGGAAGAGGTGATTGAGCCTATGATATTTTATTGTGATAATACAAATGCTATTAACATATCAAAGAATCTAGTAATGCATGCTAAAATCAAGAATATTACAATCAAGTATCATTATGTAAGAGAACTAGTGGAAGACAAACAAGTAAAGATGGAATATGTTAGCTCAAAGGAACAAATTGCTGATATCTTCACAAAAGCACTACCAAAAGATGCTTTTGAGTATCTTAGAGGTAAGTTAGGGGTGATATCCCTAGCTAAGGCTACTTAAAACAAAAGAGCAAGTATGCCCTGCATCAAATAAGTTGAATGCTAAAGATTTTATACATTGATGCAGAGGATGTTTACTTTGGGATCCATGCCTAAAGTAGTAGAAGTGCTAAGATTTCAAATCAATCACAAGCAAGGTGATAGGGGGAGATATTGAATAAACCTATAAAAGCTACACTTGCATATTAAAGATGCTAATATGTCTTTGGCATTGTTGTCAAAGAGGGAGAAGTAAACAATTGATCAACAACTATTGGAGGTGTTTAAAACTAATCAAATAAAGATAGAGGGAGATTTCAGAGGTTGATCAGAATAGTAGAAGATGAGCAATACAAAGGGAGAAAGATAAAGAACAAGGAAATAGTAGCAAAGAGGAAAAAGTTGTAACCTCAAATGAAGCAATTAAAATAGTAGAAGGGGATGTGATGTTACAATTTACTTTTTTGCATTTGACTTACTATACTAACCTAGTAAGCTTGTGGTTGAATAGTTTAGTCTGATGGTTGATCAGTTTGGTTTTCCATCAATGCCAAAGAGGGAGATTTTTGGAAATCTAATTGAAAAAGCTCATTGCTATTGAAGATCAAAGAGAGAGATTGTTGTAAAAGAATGTTTTCAATCATTGTTTTGTCATTGATTTCAAACTTGCTATTTGTAGGGATGATATTTTCTTATAAGATCCAAGTACTATCACTTAGTTGATTGATGAAGAGGATTTGATCAACAAGATGTAACAAGAGCACCTAAGGGAAAGGTTGAGTTATGATGTTGTAATGAAGTGCAAGGATCAATTAAGACAATGGTTAAGTAATGTATTGATGACATACTCAAGGATACAAAGGGTGGTCACACTTAGAAACATAGGAAGAAAAAGTTGTAACAAGGTTGATTGCAAAGCTTAAACTAAGATCTTTAGTAGGTGTCAAGCAAGTTAGTTGAAGCTGAGAAAATTCTCAGTAGAAGCTAAGTAACAGAAATTCCTAGTGTGTGTCGACTAATATTCATGTGCCAAGTGAAGATCAGGTGCCGAGCATTAGAAAAATTTTAGTTGGTGTAGAGTGATCTTCAAGTGCTGAGCATTAGGAAAAACACACTTGATGTCGATTAACACAATATGTGTTGAGCACCAGTATTTCAATAGTGTTGAGCTATTGCATTATTTTAAAAGATGAGGATTCACCAAATCTAAGCTGACATAGTGGTTACATTGAATTTTGTGAACGAGTTGGAAGATAAGGATGATAAATTGGAGGCATAAAATCCTATGTAAGCCATTTTTAAGTGAATTCTAAAGGATTATTCATGAAGTTTCTAGAGGAAATAGAATATGGGTTAGATGCAATGAATCCTACCTAATCCATGCAAATTGAAATTGAAATAATCAAGCAAGAAAAGGTACTCCAAGGCTTCCATCTAAGAAGTCATAGACCAAGAAGCAAAGAGCTATTGAACTATTGCTACTGAAGAGCCAAATCTGCAAAGTGGTTAGAGAGGTGTCAAGGAGGAGACATCTAGGAGAAGGAAGAGCATAGAGGCTCTACTTCTACAAGTGGTCATGAAGAGATGATTGCACTAGTACATTGAGTGTGGAGACTCAAGGAGACAAAGCTTGAAAAGAGGACAAGTTATCAAGAGCTACAAAGATTGAAGGCTAGGAAAGGGTATGAGCTGAGAAGTGATCTAAGATCTGCAAGATAAGCTTTATATTGAAATCAGGTCAAGATTTTCTAATACTCTCTAGCAATTGTATTAGATTTGAAAATCTTATGGATTTAGGTTGGCCTAACAGCCATTTGTAAATCCTTCAACAAGGTGGCATTCCGAGTGAATGTTCTAAAGTCCTTTAACTAGGCCCACTTCTAACAAGGTGGTTAAATCCTCTAACAAGGTTACATTTAATAGTGTGTTGTAAGCCTTTAATAGGGCAAGCCTTTCACAAGGCATCACTTCATAAGAATGAGAATTGAGTAGCATGTTACTGGTGGTTTTTCCCAAATTGGGTTTTCACGTAAATTATTGTGTCATGTGTTGATTTCTTATGTGTTATGCTTGCATGTTGATTTACAGTAACTTATTGATTAGATAAGTTAAATCTTGAATGGTTGAATGGGTTCACTACACTTAGTGAAAACATTGAATAAGACGTTTGGACCTTGAATAACTGATTCACCCCCACACCCCCCCCCCCCTCTCAGTTATTCTAAAGCTTTTCTAACATGAGGATGTTAGTTATCAACTTGCTACTATTTTCAATCAAACTATTCTCTTTTGTGCCTCTTGAGTCTATTAGGTTTACTTACATTCCACGAGAATGGAATAGAGTTGCTGATTATTTGGCCAAATGGGCTTTTGTTCATGCAACGCTCTACTAGGGAACTGAAAAGAAATTAACCTAAAGTTTCACCAAGTTTGCCAAACATTTTTTTTAAGATAACTATTAAACAACAACATATAATATAGCAGAAGCAATAACTCACATACATACAACCATCATAGACATATTATATCTCTTGAGGTTCCTATGACATTAAATTACATTTAAGTTTTATTAAATATTAAATCCAAAACATAACAATTCCACATCATAGAATAATCACCAATACAAATCCATTTGAACAATATAAAATTACAAGATCCCACTTGGAAATAACTAGAATGCATAATCATCCAATGTACAAGGAATGGGATATGAAAAGCTCAAAGAATATACATCATAATTAAAATACATCATCTCATATGATCTCTAATAAAATAAGTACAATATAATAGAATATAATCATCCAATAGAGATCAAGCTCAAAAAGAAAGGTACAACTACACAGGTACATCTAGCAACAACATCCAATGGTAGGATCTCAATGGTATAAGTAAAAGTGCACTATCACCTAACCTCATGGAACCTAAATGACCCACTCCTATTGTGCTAAGGAGACAGACTCAAATCCCATGTAGATATCAATCCACAAGACATAACTAACATCTAGGTCAAGGAAACACCTAAAAGAAAACTACTTCAAGGGGTATCAAGACACAAGATCAACTAAAACCAAAGGCAACAAAGATACATAGGAAATCTACAATGAAGTTGGCATGTATCATTGCATGAGACAACTCTACGATTACCCTAGTAGCCTCTATAGACTTTGACCCCCTAGTGTCTCTATCTAGCACCGGTGTCATTTCATACGAAAAAGGCATACTAACAAAGCAATGTAGCAATAAAGCATCCTCTCTACTCCCATCCTAGCCTATACTAGCACTTGAGGCATGGGCAAGGAACAAACACTAACACTTATTAATTCATTTTAAACCCATTTAATGAAATATTATCACTTATTAAAATAACTTATAATGGGTTACCCAGGTAGCCACTCTGGGCTCCAACCTCCATTGCAAGCCACTTCCTAGTGTACACATAGATTACCTAGCCTAGGCTTATAAAAAGCACAACTCATAAAATCATAATTTTCACCTCAGCCCTTTACAAGTAACTAGAAAGAACCTATAGGTAAAACATAGTAATCACCTCAATCCTTTACAAGCAACTAGAAAGCACCTAAAGTCAAATCATAACATCACCTAAGTCCTATACAAGCAACTAGAAAGCCCCAAAAGTTAAAACATAATAATCACCTTAGTCCTATACAAGCAACTAGAAAGCATCCAAAGATAATTGATCAAAGGCTCAAATGTTACACTAGAAAAGTCACACCATTCACCTTAGTTCTATACAAGAAACCAGAAAGCATTAACAAGCATTGATCAAAACTCATCATAAACAACACATGGACACATCACCATGCTCAAGTGTAAAAGATTGTGTACATAACATCATCATAGAATAAAACCCCCAAGCCTCTAGTAAACATCTTGATTGGTCAAAGTACTAAGTCAAAACCTATAACCTATAACGGTAAACCACACATCACATAAGTACAAAACAATATAACTTTCATAATTCATTAGGTTTCAAAAACACAAGAGTTCAATTTTCACTTATTGGTTTTCAAGTTTTTATTTTCGTTTTCATTTCCAAGTGTTACATTTTGATAGGATTTTCGATTTCAATTATGGTTTTAGTTTTCATTTACATCGATGACAGATTTAGTAAGGTTTTACAAGAATCTCATAAGATTCAACAATCAATTAAAAGGCACTTAAATATAAAAAAACCCCAAATTTTATATATAAAAGTATAATTACCATTTAACAACTCTAAACTTTATTAAAATCTCCCCATTTCAAAAAAGTTTTAATAATAAACTCTATATAACCAAAAATTTAAATAAACTATTATTAAATAATAATCATTACAATATTATAATAATAGCTATTAAATTTTTTAATAAAATTATATTAATTTATCTATTAATAATTATTAGTATTATTAAAAACTATAATATAATAATTACTATTATTAATAAGAATGATATTTAATAATATTTAATATTTAATAATTAATAATATATAAAATTTAATATTTTATACCATAAATTAAATTATTAATTTTAAAAAAAAAAACAAAAAAACAACTCACTTGTATATTTGAAAAGCCTGTTGGTTGACATGGGTTGTCGCGCCAGTCCTACTGCCATAGCAGTAGGTACGCATGAACAATACCTACTGCATTAGCAATAGGTCTATAATGCAAAACTTAACTGCTATTAATGGGGAGAGATAAGGAGGAAGGTGGGTGGGTGTGGTGACCCCCACCCACCCACTAACTATTTTTTTTTTAAATGAATTTATAAAAACATTAAAATAGTGCCCTCTCGTGTACAAGGCCATCTCGTACTTTTCTTTAATTATATTAAAACAAAATTGTATAATAGATCGGATAGCAGAAATATGCACAATCAATCAAATCTATATAAAAACCATTCATGATTTCTTTCCCAAACCCTTCTTATAACAAAATAATTCTCTAAAAATTCACAAATGAGGGTTTCAAATTCTCAATTCATATACAGATGATTTTGAAAATGAAGAAAAATGAAATTTGCAACAAGGGTTTCAACCCAAACAAAATTCTAAAAATAGAAACACAATAGACATAGAGAAGACAGAGAAATCAAAGAATTAAAAAATTGATGCACAAAATCCACAAGATCCTACCTAGATCTTATGCTAAAACAATGAATGCACAGAACTCGCAAATAATTATTTTCCTTTCAAAAACCCCCTTCTCAGAAATCGGCTCCTCCAAACCTCTGTCTAGAGAAATGAGGTTTAGTTTCCTAATAAAGAGCTTTCCCCAAATTAGGGCTTCGATTTTGCAATCATGCAAAACCATTTCCCTTTATTAATTTTATTACATTTTAATTTTCATGTGCAACCTTTTGCACTTTAATTAAAATAAAATTTATTAAATTAATTCATTTTTCTCTTTTGTTAAATCATGAGACATTTTTAATAATATATTTATTAATTTAACTAATAATATTATTCAGAGTTTATTATTAAAATGAAACTCCTAAATAAATTTGTATTAAATTAAATAACTAGCAGTTGCACGTTTATGTACGTGCAACGATGAGCCGATAGGTTGTGGCATGTAAAATAAATTATGAAAAATATTTTAGAAAAAATATCATAGAACTCTTAAAGATTATTGTCTTTAATAAATTTATATTAAAAAATTGGTTATTAAAAATATGTCATTCTATAAAGCTATCAAAATTACTTAAAATTGAAGTGTGTAACAAATTCATTTTAAGGAAAATCAAATTTCAAAATTAAACTAATTGAAAATGAGCATAATTTTTTTATATATATAATTATTATGAAAACAAATAAATTAACATTTACAAAATTTTAATTATATGATTTGTTCCATATTACATTTAAATAACTCTATCATGTTTAATGTCAAATCTAATGTTTAATATTAAAAGTTTATATTTAAAATTTCTCAAAATATAATATTAATAAAATCAATAAAATTGTTACATTTTTTGTATCTCATATATATTTACGTATGTAACAAATTTATTTTAAGAAAAATAAAAAATTAGAACTAAATTCATTGAAAATGAACATAATTTTTTTTTAAATAAATAAAATCGCATATACATCAATATTTGAATCATATGATTTATTCCTTATTATATTTAAATAACTCTATCATATTATATGTTAAATCTAATTTTAATATTAAACTTTTATATTCAAAGTTTCTCAAAAAGTAATCAAATTCATTTTAAGAAAAATAAAAAATTAGAACTAAATTCATTGAAAATAAGCATAATTTTTTTAAATATATAATAATTATAAAAATAAATAAAGTTACATAACATCAAAATTTGAATTATATGATTTATTCCTTATTACATTTAAATAACTCTATCATGTTATATGTTAAATCTAATTTTTTATATTTAATTTTTTTCAAAAAATAATATTAATAAGATAAAGAAAAAATTTACATATTTTATATCTCATATATATTTTGTGTTATGTCTCTTCAAAAAATATTTTTTAATAGAGTTCCTATCTTATAATGTTTTTAGAAAAATCTACAACAATATCTATTTGAAATTTAAGAAAGTTTTTTAAATGAGATAAATTACAATGATAAAAGGATAAAAGAATAATTTATTTTTAGAAATATTTTTAAATGAGTTTTAAACTCATGTCAGAAAATTAATCCAAAAATCAAGAGGGCCAAGTTTTTACGGCATTCTGCCATCCTACCATTCTTTATATTTTTCATTTATAGATTAAAATTACCCTATTTTTTCTTGAAAAAGTACAAAGCTGCTTAAAAATATGTTTTTTCTATTATAAAGTTTGCTACAAATATTCGAATATTTTGGCCTAATGACAAACAATAGAAATAGAGTAGTCCCACTTTAAAAAGTACATGTATCAGGAAAATGATACCTAATATATTTAGCTACGAAAATTAAATTAGTTTTAAATAAAAATGTAATATATTACTTTTAATAAAGAGTCAAACTGTACCAAGGATATGATAATTTGATATTTTGAAATCGAAGATATAAATATTAATGTTTGACATTTTCACTATCTTCTTTTTGTCCATATATGTGTTAAAGATTTGTATGTCTTATCTATTTCATCATGTGATGTCATTCTATAATCAATCATATAAATTGAACCACTTAAATATAAACTAGTAGTCACATTCTTTTGTGCAGCTCACATGTTTAAACATAAATAAGGGAAAATATATAACATTTAAACACCATATTCAATAAACTTTTTGTAGAAAGAAAAAATCGCACTTAGAAAGGTTATTATTATGGATATAAAACTCAAAGAACTTATCCATAGAAAAAGAATTACAAATGCATAGTAAAAATGTTTACATGGTATGCATGTATGTAGAGCATAAATCTTCTCTGTGATAATACAAACATTATTTCCATGGTGCAGAGATGCCCACGTTTGATTTAGGTGATCTGAATGACCAATCATATATTGCCAAACTGATGTATGATTGGTTAATTAGTCACCAAATCTAGCAATGAATTAGTAGCAAAGGCATGACATGTGAAAGGCCAATTAAATCTGTAGAGAAAATTTGAGTCTGTTTAGGAAAACATCATCTTTGAATCAATGAGCTATGAATATAGTCTTGTAAAACCTAAAAATTATCATTGAAAAGGGAAAAAACCAATTTTTAAAAGCCCTTACCAGGTATCAAAGTAAGGCATAAATTTTTAGTATTTAATTTAAGAAAATTATTTTGTGTAATGGAAATCTATAATCTTGAAAGAAAGAACATTTACATTTCTTATCCATGAGTTTTAGAAGAAGCTACTCATTTCAGCATTAGACATAATGTCTAGTAGATAGCTTTCAGTAGAAAAAAAAAAGTCGGCCATATGTAATTGCATACTTTTAAGGTACACTTATCAACTACATGGCATTTCTCTCAATGTAGCTAGAGGATTCAATACCCTATAGTTCAGATACCAATAGCGTTACATGCGACAATTCTAACATTCTAGTGTATCTTCTGATTCATTTGGCATTACCAATCAATTATAATAATAAGTAAATTTCAAAGAACAAATAGGGATAACTCAAATCTAAATTAGATGCACATACTTTTCCAATTTGTATCTTCAACATATAATTCATAAAAAAAATCATGATCACTGAACCTAATTATAACCTTAATTTACAGTCAAATAATTGCAAAATGACAATATTTTTATGTACCTACCTCTTCTGTCACTTTAATAAAATATCATCTAGTTGGGACGTAGCCCCTGCAAAGAATCTAGTTCGAGGCCTTGAATTAGGGCAAAAACTAAAGGTGACTAGTTTATACAAATGGCTGCCAAGATTAGACAGTGATAAACATTTATAGCAATTCACAAAAGACATCAAAGAATTAACAACTTAAAATAAAAGTAGAAAGTAGAGAACTAGCAACATAACAAAAAAATAGAAATTTTATATAAAAAGGATATTTATTTGAAAGAAAAAAATAAAAACTATTGGTTATAGAAAATTTCTAAAAAAATGATGTTTATCAAAAAGCTACCGTGAAATAGAAAATCGATTGGGCTGACAACTTTTCCATCGAAATGTAATTTTTTGGGAGCAAAGCTCCCACATAAAGCCTATCGGCTTAAATATAAATATGTCAAAATTAGAACTTTAGTAAAAATATTTTTATTTTTATTATTTTATTTAATTAATTTCTCAGTTAATTAAATATTGCATTTCCTTTATAAAATTTCTATTGAATTAAATCATTTAATTTGTTTTAATTATAACTAAAAACCATCACAGACCCACAAGACTAAATACGACAACTCAACTGAAGACAAATAACAGAATCAAACTCTAGGGTCGAAATCATGAATTCACATCACTTAACAATTCAAATGGCTAAACAACTCAGATACTTGTCCTACTTTCTAGGAAAATTGGCTTAGGTTAGGATTTGGACTTAACCAATATCTCTCCACTTTTACCATTGGGATACCGTGATAGGGCACGCTCATCCTGGCAATTCAAGGAAGTCAATGCCTAGTACCTACAATCTACATAAAATCTAAGCATGTACATACACATATAATCTAACTTAAATAGGCAATGACAAGAAGTGGTGCATCATGTAGGTCCCGACTAGTAGGTGACTACCACTCCCTCCCTCAACCACATCAAAAATGTCAAACATAAAGTAAAAGATACAAGTACACTATACATATGCAAGTATAGGGTAAGTATCCATAGAAAATGCATATAAATCACACATCTAACTATCATCATGAAATAACTAAAAGTCACTAAATGAACATACATATATCATCATCAAAATAATCATGAGCACATGAAATAACTGAGTAATTCAACACATATATTAACTGAGTATGAAATACATCTAACCAAATATGGTAACTAAGTATCGCAATCATAAAACATAATCATAAAATAGGCCTAAAAGGACTTGACAATAGGAAATGAAAAGCCAACTAGAGGTAGGCATTACAACTTATGCACCAGGATAGAATATTATGGATAGGGGGTAGTTATCCCTTGATTTTCTATGAGAATTTTATGAACTTGTTGATTAGGATAGAGTTCCTTGTTGAGCTCTCATATCCTTTTAGTCTTAATAAATTTTTACCCCTCTTTTTCAAAAAAAAGAGAAATAGTTCCTTCATTCACTCTAGCATTCTCCTTATACTAGGCTATCACCTCTCAATCATTATTATCTTTCTTTTCTTTAGCTCCCTTAGAATATTTCTCTTGAGGGTTCACTAGAGTATCTTCTTTATGATGTTTATTCTTCACATCCTTCGGTTTTCATACCATTTTCTTATCCACTTGGGCTTTCTTCTCTTTTGGCTCTTCTTTTTTACTTGTCTTTAGTTTCTTTAGACATTTTTTGGCACAAAGACCCATCTTCTTACAATAAGAGAAATTACTTGGCAAGTCTTCAAATTTCACCTCCTGAGACCATTTACCTAGTTTGGAAATGATATCAATCTTCTGAGGAAGATCCTTAACCTAATGAACCTTCACACAGATTCTTGCATACATTAGTCTTGTCCTAGTTCCAATCATGTTATCTATAGCCAATATCTCTCTAAAAGACCCTACCAAACCTTTCAAAATATCCTTGTGCCAAAACTCCAATGGGGGACTAGGGAGTCTCACCCAAATAGGGGTCATGAGAAAAAAAAAAAGCATCAGAAAGATACCTATTAGGTTCTCACTTCGTAACAGTCAAGGTACTTTTCCCAAATGATCATGAACCCTACATAACACCATGTTAATATCTTCCTTACAATTTAAAATAAAGTAAAAAAGCCCTCTTGACATAGTCATAATATCCACTTGACCATGAAGGACCCATTTCCTTTTGACCATAGACCTTGGAATTTCAATGTCTAGCCTCAACCCCAAAAATCTACCAACTAAGGTAAATTCCATAGATGATATTGAAAATTACTCTTGGAACTATTCTATTATACTTTATGACTTATTTTGGTAGAGCTTGCCTTCTTTTTCTTAGCCTTTTAACATCCCTCTTGTTGTTATTGTTCAATGTTACATTTTTCTAAGGCTTCTAGTTGATGGTGCTTCAATTATGTCTCTTTTTTGTAAGGCTTCTCATTGACATATTTAATTTTTTGAATTAAAATTATAGTTCTTGAATTTTTGAGGGGCACAATTTTTTAGACAAGTAGATTGAAATGGGACTAGAGTCTATCATTAGCGTTGAGAAGAGGAGGCATATGTTCATTGCTTTCTGGCATAATTTGATCATTAGGAATATCCCTTTCAAGCATGTGGGTTTCTAGGTCAGCCTCATCTACTTTATAGAAAGTAGACTAGAAGCCATATTCTATGTGACTTGCATCAAGCAAATGAGATTGTCATTCCCCAACAACTAGAGCATCATCGCATTTGGCTACTTCTTTTCTTCCTCCTCTTCTTTTTTGCTTTTACAGAGTACATTATGTAGTGAGATATGTTCTATTGTCGACACATTATGTTGTATTGTCCAACATATCAAGTAGATATTTTCATTTACTATCTTTACTTTTTTCTCTTAAATGTACATAACTGCATTCTTGACTAAACTGGCAAATGCTTTTAAAATATATATAAGCCTTCTATGGTCGTTCATGCCTTTAAAACACTTCCAATGATTGGATGGACAAAGTCAACTCCTCTCTCTTATATAAGGAAATTCCTTTGGCCCAATTAAATAAAAGTTTCAAAATATTTTAGGCTAAAATGTAATGGATTTCTTAGTTTCACACATTCAATATTTATAGTTGACTTATGTTTTCAAACTTAATTTTTTTGTGTGTGTGGTGTGATGTATAAGAGCTACCAAAAATAACAAGCTTTATTTAGAAAGATAAAAATATATATGTTATTTATTTGATTATGAGTTTGTACATGATATAATCATTTAGAGTCTAAAATATTTTGAGATTAAAACTTAACATATTCAAATTTTAATAGTTTAATAAAATTGATATTTGGTTTTTATCATTAAAAGTAGCAAGAGGGTGTAGGCCCATGTAAAAATACTAGCATATTAATAGCATATTAATAGAACCAAAACCTTTCAACACATAAATAACAATCCATAGTTTTCCTTTGACAAAAAAAAAATGTAAAGTTTAGCATATCAATGGTAATGAAAGTAAAGTCTTTGTAGCATACTAATAAAAACAAAGTGTCTATACACTACATAGAATGGGTAAAAGTTCTAAACCCAAGCAGGCTTATAATAATAAAAAGTTGTAAAAAATAATAAGAAAAAAACCCTAATTTTCTCCTAACCACTTGGACAATGGTGTACAAGTCTGCTCTTTTTTAAGGAACTTGAAGACATCATTATATTCTTCATCTATCTTTGGATTTTTCCAAGATATCTTCTTATGCAAAACACATGGTGTCACTGAGTAGGCATGCATCACTTTGATTGAAAACTTGTTAGAATATTTAATTATCATCTTGAATCTATCAAATTCTTTAATCATCTCTTGAAGTGTCATTTCCTACTTCTCTATATTTTCCTTCATATTTCCTAGCAACCCACTAGGCATCAAGCAACGTGTATCCTTAGCTGCCTCCATGAAAGAAACCTACATGAAATTGGGGTTGGGATTGGGGTTTTGGGTAGGTTTTTAACCTAGATATTTGAGGGGGAGGGAAAGTGCATGTACTTGACATTAGCATGAGGGTGGGAGTCCATGAAGGGTTTCAATAATGTCACCTAGCTCCACAGTATACACCTCTCTCTTGTCTTTTTTAGGGGACCTAGTGAACTCAATAGCTTTTTCACTAGGTTTAGGCAGGGAGGAAGATTTTATTTTGGGCCTTTGTCTATACGGTTGGGAAGTGTTGACTGCAAGGAATCTAGGAGGAGTGGCAACATGCATAAAAATGGGCTCATTAACTAGAGGGTATAATGCATGGTGAAAGCTATACAATCTAAATAGTAATCCTTGGCACAATCTAAAATTATCATTACCTTTATGGTTAGCTTCTTGATATTTCTTTCAATGGAATGAAGCATATAAAAGGGAATGGAGTTTAAGATTTTATTATTAAAATGGTTCAAGAAAGGCAAGTTCTAAAAGTCGTAAATAGTAAACTCACCTTCAAGGGTGAATTATTTTATTATGATGTGGCAAACATCCGTCTAGACATCGAGAAGGTCTTCTTTGTTGAACCACCCTATTTCTTGACTAGTTCCTCTGGGGGATTGAAGAATTGTTTTAGGGCTTCATAGTCAAACATGTTACTTTCCTTTTCATTTTCTCCCCTCCATGGCCAAGCTTGTGTCCTTAGAGATGACCTCTTCATTCACATCAAAGGTTCTAGACCTCTCATTGTAACCCTCTTATCATTCTAAGATGCCAGAAACAACTTTGATATACTTTCATAATGCCCACCTATCATACATTCCATGAACTATAAAAAACCTTCTTCCTCACACAAAAACATAGCCTTTACATTATTCTTTAATTCAATGTCAATCCTATTAGGCTCAATGTGGAGCTTATTGCCACCCATGGTTTCTAGTTTGAAATACTTGGAGATATGCAAAGAATTATGCATTTTTTTGCAAAGCGTATAGAATGAAATTCAAAAAGCCCTTTTTAATGTATTTGTAACCTTTCTTTTAATTGCCACAATCATAGCGATGGGAGTATTGGATGATTGGGTAATCTGACTATCTGTACATGTGCAAAGCCATGGTTTTGCATAAATACTTAGTGCCCAGCTTGTCTTTGTAATAAAAATTATTTAACATCACATTGGAAATATAAATTCACAAAATCTTTACATAATTATGTGAAATCTATAAAATTTTGTGCCTAAACTTATTTAAATCAAGCCCAAATTTGCATTTCCAGCTCATAACTAATATGTGTCAATTTTATTTTTCTAATAATGAAAAATCTCAAATTAGGGAAAGGGTAACCATTAGAACTTTTAAACCTCCACCACATAGACATCAAATGGTGTTAATCATGGGTACTCATTTCGCCCTCCTAACAAGGTTCCTTGTATCTTTAAAAATAAGATTTACCTCCATCCAACATCTTAACCTTTCCATTTGCAACCCAGTGGTAGTCATGGAGTCCACAACAATATTTGCGTCCCTGTATATATGCCCACATTTATTATTTTGGAATCTATGTACCTGGATGGTGACATCATTAACAATGGTACTAACTCTCCACCCCGTACTAGCCTTCCTTTGGATGGCTAGTATAATAAATTTAGATTCACCCTCAACTTCAATTTTAGTTATCCTCAAGGCCAAAATAATATTAATACCACACGGGAGTGCTATACCATCAACCTAGTTAATCATATGATCTCTTAGTGGTCCCACATAGGTAACCATAAATTTTCCTTCATAGTCCTTATTATGCCCCACTTGTCTATTTATCTCCTCTAAAAACCCAAAAAAAGGTTAATTTTACACCATCCTTCTAAGAGCGAGCCCATTTAGTATTAGCTCTAGCCATTTTTTTTGTATTATCAACTTTGTTAAACCCATAGAGAAGGTTCCATTCCCTCACAATTTAAATATCCATAGGGGAGGGAGGTGAGTGCAAACTTTTCCAACTATTAGTATTCACAATCTTTAATAGCATCTAAAGACCCAAAAGTAAGGTAACCTGGGTGATATTTTCCTCTTCCCAAAATATACGTTTATTTCTCTCCTTCCATATACACCAACATATGTGTGCGAGAATTATTTTCCATAGAATATGGATGATGGGGTGGTTAGAGAGTCTAACCTAGTGAATAAATTTTCTAAGATCCACCTCCATAGTCTAGCAGGGACTTAGTTTATTAAGAACCTAATACCATATAAAAGTAGAAACCCCACAATGAATAAAGAGATGATTAATGGTCTACTAAGATGTTTTGCACATGACACATCTAATGGCTAAGCTAAACCCCCTTTTAACAAGTGGTGTAGGGGCACCTAAGTAGGCTTGTAAAACACCTAGTGATCCTAGGGTATTTTTCCTTTTAGTGGTGCTAGCCATATTACTATGTGAATAATAGGGTTAGCCTAGTCCTAAGGTGAAGTTGTTTAGAATAGGTTGATCTTAGTTGCTCAATGTTGCTCAATTAGGCTATATAGAGAATTTTTTGGATTTGAAGACTAGGAGGTTCAAAAAAAGTGTTGGAAGGGACTTATTATCTGTTTTATGACTATTTAAGGCTCTTGGCATGATTTGATATCATTTTCAGCAAGTTTGAGAGTCAAAAGCTTGAAATTGCAAAAATTGCTAAAAAATTGTCAATGTTGTCAATGATAACATTGACAAATTTTCTTGTAATCAAGAAAAATTTTAGTTGGAGCCTTGTAATTATCTTAAGTAGTTGGAATAGGTGTGGAGATGGATTTATAAGGTCATTCTTGACCTTTTGTCAGGGTCGGAAGTTGGAAGAATTTCTAGTTGTACGGACTTAGCAACAAGCTTAATAACACAATTTTATGCTTTCGAGTTTTATTGGCTTTTAATGGATTATATTAGAGTGTTTTGTGATTGGAAGTGTTAGTCTAGATTAATTTTCAATAATGTACGGTGCTAGGTTGAATTTTTGTAGAGTTCTAGTTCCTTGAATAAATTATTTTAGTTGTTATGAATCTTATGATTGAACAAGATGGAGTCATAACTCCCTCTCCCACTGTAGGATCTATATGGTCTCTTGAGATATGGGAGGTAAATCCTTGTACATATTTTAAAACAAATGAGGTCCCTTTGAAATCAAGGAAAAGTCTTTTATGGTGATTCTCTAGATGAGCCAGAGTCGCATGGTTAAGAATCCTAGTCTCTTGCAGAAGTGATAGGAGTGGTTGAATGTGTCTAATACATCAACCAAAGAATGGGAAGTCTTGAAAGAAGGAGTGGAAAATCTCCAACTTCAATAGGAGCCTTTAGAAAAATTTATATGGATAAAAAAACTTTCTTGTGTGAAGAAAACTAGTAAAGCCCTTAAAACCCTTGGTTTTAGGCTAAAATTGTCATCGTACTATATGGACAAGTTGGAAACCCTAAACCCATAAAATCCTTAACATCTCTAAAAAAGGTGTCAGGTTCATTAATTTATTTTATCTCTTGTTAAGAAAATTTTCAAGTTATGTGATTTTTGCCTCATATGGAGGGCTAATTGCTTGTAGCCCTGTTTCAAGCAATTTGAGGAAATCTTGCAAGCACATTGGAACTCGAATAGGATTTCAAGTTTTCTAATGCTTGTGGATTTTGTAGAGAATCCAAATTCTTTCTTATGAGCCATCCATCCCTTTGTGATGCCTTTTGAGGATTTGGAGTTAGTTTAAATGAGGAGGGTAATTGATCTTACATTAGTGTGCACCTAGTTGAATTGCCCAGGACCACATTGTTAGGTTTCTAAGGAAACTAGGGGAAGTTAGCAACCCTATTAGGTCAAGTAATATACCTAAGGAGACCCTAGAGAAAGCTAGCATAAAAGCAAGATTGGGTGTCACATTAGAGTGGTATTAATGCAAATCAAAGACTTGGGAAAAGTGGTGTATGTTTTCACCTACTGGAGAGTCAGTGGGTGAGTCAACCATGGTGACTAATATAGAACTAGCCAAAGAAGTTGATGAGAAAAAAGAGAAGAATAGACTCCTTGAAGTATCCTTGGAAGAGGTGAAGACAAAGTTGGAAGAAATTGCTAATGTAGCTAAATAGAAGGAAGAAGAAGACAATGAGAAGGGTAAGGTGGTAGTAGAAGAGGATTTTGTACCTGATCCTAATCCTATCTTGAATGAAGAGCCCTTCTTGAAGGCTATTAAAGCCCTAGGAGGGAAAGCTTTGGAAGGTGTACCACTATTCAGTGGAAAGATGGACATTGATGTAATGATGGATTGGTTGGATGACATGGAGAAAAATTTTGAGTGTGAAGGGGTATCAGAGGCAGAGAAAGTCAAAGTGACTAAGTCAAGACTTAGAGGCTCAACCTTGACATGGTTAAAGTATGTACAAGATGAGAGAATTAGCATGGGTAAGAATCCTATAGCCAACTGGAATACCATGGTCACTAAGTTGAAGGAGAACTTCCTACCAGAATATTTTTAAATTCAACTTCACAAAATAAGATAAAGATTGAAGCAAAAAGACTTAGATGTGACCTCTTATATAGAGGGATTAAGGTGGATAGGTATTTGGGTGGTTTGGAATGGAACATCGAAGAGGAACTTAGTTTGTGGGCACCTACCACTATTCAAAGTTGTCATCAGGTAGCCTTAAAGGTGGAGAAAAAGAATAGGAAGAAAGGAGACTCTAACTTAAAAGATAGAGGTAAGGGTAGAAACCAAAGAGGACAAAGACGAGGTTACCAAGGTAAAGAAAGTGAACAAAGGAACCAAGGTGAAAACAAGTTGATAGAGAAAACCATTAAAATTACTCTTAGAGGAGGTTATAGTAGAGGAGAGGTAACCAAGGAGGCTCTAATAGGGGAAGAGGATTAGGTAGAAGTAACTCATACTTTTCTAGTATGAAGAGTTACAACTGTGGTCAATTAGGCTAGCCTGCATACAAATGCCCTAATAAACCCTCTTCTTCTAACCATGACAAGAGGATAGCATATGTTCAAGAGGACAACTGTAATAAGGAATTATAAGTGGACCACATAGAGTTAGAGAAGGGTGAAAACCTTATGTTTAGGAGGGTACTGATTAAGAAACTAGCTCCTAATGAACCTAAGTATAGAAGAAGACTATTTAGGATTAGATGTAAGATCCTAGGGAAGGTATACAAAGTGGTAGTGGACTCTAGATCTACTGACAGTATAATATCAGAGGAGGCAATGGAAAATAATAAACTAATTAAGGTTCCACATGTGAATCCCTAAAAGGTAACTTAGTTCAATAAAGGATAGAGTATACTAGTGAATGAACACACATGGGTGGATTTTTCAATAGTAAGGTATAAGGATACATTATTGTGTCACATTTTTCCATGGATGCTTACTATCTATTATTGGGACTTGACCTTGGAAACTTGATAGGGAAGTAGTATATGATGGAAGGATAAATTCCATCTCATTTAAGAAGCAAGGTAGAACATTCAAAATCTAATATTTATCAGAGGGAGAAGAGCCACAATCTAAGGTGCCTAGTGTCTTGTTGTGTAGTGGAAAGGAATTTTTCCATGATCTCAAGGATAAGGAAGCTCAGGGTTATGTAGTAGTATTGAATTCCAAAAGAGAGGATAATGTAGTCAACAAGCCTATACCAAAGGAGGTACAAGCATTGCTTGAGAAATACAAGGACATAGTAAGTGATGGAACTCCTACTACCTTGCCACCTAGAAGAATCATAAGTCACCAAATTGACTTTGTTCTTAGTGCATCCCTACCTAACAAAGCAGCATACAAGTTCACTCCAGGCCAAAACATGGAGGTGGCAAGACAAGTGCAAGAATTGATGGATGGAGGTCTAATTCAAAGATTATAAGCCCATGTGCATTCCCTGTTGTGTTAGCATCCAAGAAAGGAGGAAAACGGAGATTGTGTGTGGACTCAAGAGCCATAAATAGGACCAAAATTACATATAGGTTTCCCATACCTATGATTGAGGATCTCATGGATTTCCTTGAAGGAGAAATGTACTTAATCAAACTATACTTGAAGAATGGTGACCACCAAATTAGGATTAAGGAGGGAGATGAATTGAAGACATCATTCAAGACCATAGATTGGCTCTATGAATGGCCAATGATGCCATTTGGTCTCTCTAATGCTCCTAGCACATTCATGAGGCTCATGAATGAAATACTTAAGGACTTCATAGGAAGATTAGTGGTGGTGTACCTAGATGATATAATCATCTTCTGCAAAACCAAAGAGGAATACATCAAAAATGTGGAAGCAGTATTGCAAAGGTTGCATGAAGAAAAGCTTGCTATCAACCTTGAGAAATGTGACTTCTTCAAGTAGGAGATTGTGTGCCCAACCTTTTGGGTGTCTAAGGGAACCCTAAACATGGATCAAGAGAAGGTTGTGTAAGGAAACTTGGCAATAAAGAATATAACCGTTTCCACATAACCCATAATAGATATGAAATAAACATGGAATTAAAATCCACATGCAAGAGAATAGACAACATACCCACAAAATGTGACACAAGATATACCTTGGGAAACCCTCATTGAGGGGAAAAACCCAGTCTCCAAAAGCATCCATCACCATGTATTATTCAGCAAAAATACCATTGCCATACAACCTTGGAAGCCTTCATGGCCATAGCCACAACCGAGCAAACTATGTGAACAAGCATGAATCCACACATCCCATGCCATGCTTTCAACCTTCACAAATGCTCCCTTGGCTAACCTGTCAAGCCTTGTCCCACTCGACTCTTGCCTTTTGTCTTCTCCTTGTCACTCTCTTTTTCTCTCTCTAAACAACTACCCTTGTGGCTGCTTATATAGTAGCAAGTCCCACAAAACCACTAAGTGGTATTATATAAACCATGTGCTAAAACCATGTGCCACCTAACCCACTGACCCCACATTTAATATTGGGCATTTAATTCTTTTCCCCAATATTAAATAATTACATAAAATATTTTTACAATATTACAATACAACTCATCAAGAATATTCCATGGGAATCTTTACATGTTGCACATCCATCTAGGTACAACATTACATAATAAAAATAAAATAATAAAATAACAATATTATGCAATGTGTGCAACACCCATTATCTCAACAATCTCCCACTTGTTGTATACATTGCATAGGGTCAATCCGTAGCCACATAAATGAACAAGGGAACAATCCCTCCCAACACATCCACCATCATGGATCAAAAATACACCAAGTGCTCCATCCTGGTACCCACAACAAAATCAAAGTATCCAGCATCTCAAACATGAATGATCTCACCTCCTATTATGCCACTCCCACTGGACATACATAGAAGCCATCCAAAGAGAAAGCCACCCAACCTACCACATTAGAAGATCATAAAATCTTGTACCAACTAAAATTCCAAGCACAAAAAACCTGATCCAAAGGTAATTACATGTATCCATAGTTGTCAAAATATCCATAGCTGAAATAGCACCCACAGCAAAGTGCCAAACCCATCCAACTATCCATACCTCAAAGGTATAACAAGTGAATCTCATATCACTGACATATCCAATCTACAACCTGCAATCACAAGCCTCAAGAACAATACCTGCCACATATATACCAAGAAGCTCCCACTACAAAAGATAATGTCAAATCTATAACAAATCCACTCAACACATCTCAAAGAAGTGAATCCATGTAGTATCAAGGACATCCACAATACATAAACTGATATCCTGCAAGAAAAAACTCTCATAACAGGTCTCCAATAGTCTCCCAAATTCTCCACAACCAATAGAGGAAAAAGATAAAGGAATAACCATGTCATCTCTCACATGACATACATGAGCACAAACCAGTGACCACAATCTCCAACCAATCTCAAATCCAATGTAGGCAAAACTGAACATCCAAGAAGATAACCAAGACCAGAGAAACCATGCAAATCATAACATGTATCATGTCCTTCTACACACACCTCTAGATGTAAACTGTGCAAGTATGATCTCCTCCATAAAACCCCAACAAGAAGCCTCAACAACGCCCAAACCATACCATATAACTAATCATGGATGTAAGCCTCTCACAAGAAGATCAAACTCAATAAACCATTCCTAAACCAAGGAATAACCATTCCTAATCCAAGGAATATGCCCAAATATAAAACCATCTCCTAAACTCAACCAGCATAACAACATATGCACATGGAGATAACCAATGCTAAATCATCTCTCAAATGAACCCTCCAGAACTAACTCATGTACCATAGCTCAAGATCCATATCCATGAAAGACAAGCATAAATATAATGCAATTGAGAGAAAATAATGGGCTATACCTCTCAAGTAGCAAACCGCCGAGTAGACCAAGAATGGGGAATGAGAATGCTCATCAAGATACCCAAGTCTCCAACCAAGACTCATCTAAGAGCAATCTCCTCTCAAGTCCATATCAGGTGACTGCCCCACGGACTTCCTGCTGAAACCATCAACCATCCCAACAAATACTTCTCTAATCTAAGAGAAATCAGCATCACCACCGTCTCTAAGTATCCATGAGCACCTGTAACCAATCAATCCATGCCAACTCCAAATGTAACATAGCAATATCATGAAGTATCCAGCTTATGATCAGTGTACTCAATACCAAGAAACTAAACCAAGATCAATGTCATAGTTCCAACCATGGCCTTAGGAACATAAACATGACAACATGATCTTACCATCTCAACTAAAGAGATAACATGCTCCATATGAACACACTATAACATGTCACAACTCTAAATGTGTATCAAGAGTATACCATGACATAATAATGAAACCATCCTCACACCAAGGATAAAATGCCAAATAAAAGCATAAACCACACCTTTGCCAAGAACCCTGTGAGTCCTCAAGATGCAACCATCTCCACACACCATGAAGAAAACCATCTCCACATACCAGGACGAACCATCTCCACATACCATGAAGATAACCAAGAACTCCATGAGTCCTCAAGATCTAACCATCTTCAAACACCATGAAGATAACAAATGCACCATGCAAATGTCAAAGACACTTCTGTAGCAACAAGATCTAAGACAAACCTCCAACATCTACAAACACTCAATAAATATATCAACGCCAACAACTCCCACTCAACCGTGGTACCAAGTCACCTATGGCATCATAAAATCCATCTCCTATATGAAGATCCAAATCAAACCAGGAACTAATCCTGCACTGTCACCCCATCACTGTCACAAGCTCCCAGTAAACTGTGTATCCAAGCTATCCATGACATCATGATGAAAACCCATCCTCTAACCATGAGAATCAACCAAGGCATCAAACCATCAAAGAACTCTGTGCACATCATGAGCTCCTTAAAAGAAACCAAATAACCATGATCCTCAACCAAGAAGATATACCACCATAACCAAATCAGAAAATCCAAGCTAATGAACATTAAGGATGTACCTGTATATCCAATCATGTCATGCCAAAATCCATGGCACCATGATCACATCCATGAACTGAGCATCTGGCTCTCAATATGTCCTAACCTGTCAGCATAGTCAACCAAAATCCTCCACCATGACTGTACCTGGTAACAACATCTCATCCCTTCTACATGAAGAAAATAGTAAATCATGTGACTTAGGGCATAGACAACCCAAATCCAAGCCACCAATCTGAATATGCATCAATAATGAAAGATCAATGGGCAAAGACAACCCATAACCAAGCTATAAATGCAACCTGTAAGTATAGACTGCTTACAACACTGCACAACTTGTAGACCCAACAAGTCATCATGCATATCCAAACCAAACACTGATAACCATATCATCATGAGACCAAACTTGAGTATACAATGACATCAAAACTTAAATCTCCAATGTCATAAACTCACAATGTTACCATAGTCAAAATATACCTACAAACTATTTAGATCAATATATCACCAAATAAATCATGCCAAACCTACACCAAATCTAAACCAATGTATAGAGCTCTCCAAGAGCTTTCCGTTGACTACTCGAAGTCCAAAATCTGACTCTGTATGCCCAAGTTATGCCCCAATTCATGCTCAAAATAAATAACATCTGACTTTGGGGATCTTAAAACCTAAAAAAATATCAAAATCATAGAACCAAACCTACACCATCTTGTAGTGCTCTGAATTAGCTTTCCAACGCCTATAAGAACTCTAAAATCTGATATTCTGAGAGAAAGTTATGGCCATTTTACTAAGACAGTCTTTTTACCATTTTCAATACAATTTTTCATTTTTTATTTTTTCAGTGACGAAAATTCCGACGGGATTAAATTTGACGGCCATCATGGGCTGAAACTAAAAAACTCTTTCATTTCCTCTGAACATGGCCAAATTAGGGCATATTATATATCAAAATTTATGAAAATGTTGACCCGGATCCAATGGTGAGGTCTGTTTTTACTCAGGAGGTCATTTCTGCAAGCTACCCCCCAAAACCCTCATTTTAAATGAAACATCCAAAAAAATCTTTTGTCCAACAATTTCTCATGCCCAAATATTTTAACATCCCATCATAACAGCAAATCCAAAACCCTCAGATTTGCAATAAATCATTCATATATCTTGCCCTTTCTATTATCCTCTCACGCATTCCCATGGATTCAATCTAGGGTTACAAACAATAAAACCATAGCTCTGATACCACTTGTAAGGAAACTTGGCAATAAAGAATATAACTGTTTCCACATAACCCATAATAGATCTGAAATAAATATGGAATTAAAATCCACATGCAAGAGAATAGACAACATACCCACAAAATGTGACACAAGATATACCCTGGGAAACCCTCATTGAGAGAAAAAAACCCAGCCTCCAAAAGCATCCATCACCATGTATTATTCAGCAAAAATACCATTTCCATACAACCATGGAAGCCTTCATGGCCATAGCCACAACCGAGAAAACTATGTGAACAAGCATGAATCCACACATCCCATGCCATGCTTTCAACCTTCACAAATGCTCCCTTGGCTAACCTGTCAAGCCTTGTCCCGCTCAACTCTTGCCTTTTGTCTTCTCCTTGTCACTCTCTTTTTCTCTCTCTACAAAAACTACCCTTGTGGCTGCTTATATAGTAGCAAGTCCCACAAAACCACTAAGTGGTATTACATAAACCATGTGCTAAAACCATGTGCTACCTAACCCAATGACCCCACATTTAATATTGGGCATTTAATTCTTTTCCCCGATATTAAATAATTACATAAAATATTTTTACAATGTTACAATACAACTCATCAAGAATATTTCATGGGAATCTTTACATGTTGCATGTCCATCTAGGTACAACATTACATAATAAAAATAAAATAATAAAATAACAATATTATGCAATGTGTGCAACACCCATTATCTCAAAAGGTTGCTACAATACTAAATTGGCCACCACCTACTACATACACTAAGGTAAGGAGTTTTCATGGTCTTGCTCAATTCTATAGGAAGTTTATTAGAAACTTTAGTAGCATATGTGCACCTTTTCTAGAGACCATAAAGAGTGGGGTCAAGTCCAAGTTTAGGTGTACCTTAAAAGTTGAGATTTCATTTGAAATGCTCAAGAAGCACGTAGCTACTCAACCTATTTTGTAGCTACCTAGTTTTGAAAAACTCTTCACTCTTGAGTATGATGCAAGTGGTCTAGTAGTAGGGGGAGTGTTGAGTCAAGATGGTAGGCTAGTAGCCTTCTTTAGTTAAAAGCTCAATTAATCCAAAAAGAAATATGTTTCGTATGACCTTGAACTTTATGCCTTAGTTTAGTCCCTTAGGAAGTGGAAGTACTACCTATTACCCAAGGAAATTTTTGTTTTTATTGATAACCAGGCCCTAAGCTACATCAAACTCAAGAAAAGTTGAGTAATAAGCACTTGAAGTGAATGGATTACTTGTATGCATTCACTTCCACAATCAAGCACAAGTAGGGGCAGTTGAACAAGGTAGCAAATGCCTTGAGCAAGAGGTTATTAACTATCCCATAAGTTTAACTCCATAGCATGGGGATAGAGAGCTCTAAGAGTCTCTATGAGGAGGATGAAGACTTTGGGGAGGCCTACAAGGTATGTTCTAATTTTGAGAACCACTTTCATAGAAATTTGCTGAATTTATCTTACAAAATGGATTGCTCTTTAAGGGAAATTAGTTGTGTGTACCAAGGGGATCCATAAGAGAGAACCTAGTATAGAAGAAAGACAATGGGAGTCCAAGTGGATACTTTGGTGTAAGCAAGACTCTAGATTTGTTCCAAAGATTCTACTATTGGCCTTAAATGGTTAGAGATATAACCAAGTATGTGGAACAATGAAAGGAATGCATGAAAGCTAAATGGTGGATGAGTAATGTAGGTCTCTATCAGCTCTTACTAGTCCCAAATAGTCCATGGGATTATGTGAGCATAGATTTCATAGTTGGTTTACCCTGGACAAAATAGGGCTATGAGAGTGTCTATGTAGTTGTTGATAGGTTCAGCAAGATGGGAGACTTTATTCCATCCAAGAATACTAATGATATAGGCCACATTACCCATCTATTCTTCAAATAGGTTGTGAGGATTCATGGCCTTCCATAAAGCATGGTTTCAAAGAGAGATGTAAAATTCATGACTCACTTTTTGAAGACCTTATGGAGAAGACTTGGCACAAACTTATCATTTGTACCATCCTACCATCCCCAAATAGAGGTTCAGGCTAAAGTGTTTAATAGGGTGTTGGGTAACCTCTTGAGGTGCCTAACAAAGGAGTATGAGAAAACATGGGATGTGGTTATCTCCCAAGTACTATATCTATATATATATATATATAATGATAGTAAAAATGGGAACACGAGAAGAAGCCCTTTTGAAATTGAATATGGCATGCATCCTAGAGGTGTGTGTGAGTTGAGAGATCTTGGAGGCATGGAATATAGGAGTTGTCATTCTAATGATTTTTCTCAAACAATGAAGGAAATACAAGAGAAAGTGAGGAAGACCATCTAGGACAATACACAAAATTTGAAGGCTAAAGTACATGAAAGGAGAAAGGAAAGTCAATTCTCCATTGGAGATTATGTTATGGTGCACTTAAATAAGGCAAGACTATAGAAAGGTGCACCTTCTAAGTTTCAGATGAAAAGGATAGGACCTTGCAAGATCATAGAAAAATATGGGGTAAATGTATACAAGGTTGACTGACCATTAGATATGGGTATATCTCTAGTTTTTAGTGTGTAGAACTGGTTTAGTTCAAAGGACCATTGCATATTGATGCCTATAGCAGTTAGGGCCTTCAGGATGATTTGGATCCTATAGTGGTCCCTTCCACCACCAAGTTGGAAGCCGATAAGGTCTTGGACTCAAGAGTCAAGAAATCCACTAAACACCACGTGTACATGGAGCACCTCATCCAATGGAATGGAAAATTTGAATTAGAAGAAACCTAGGTTGTTGAAGTAGATTTCAAGAAGGTAGGCATCCCTCCAAGCCTATTGTCCACAAGAGTGACATAGTTTTCTATTGTGGGGGAGTATGGTGTAGGGGAACCTAGGTAGGCTTGTGAAAGACCTAGGGATCCTAGGGTATTTTTTTATTGTAGTGGTGCTAACCATACCACTAGGTGAATAATAAGGGTAGCGTAGTCCTAAGGTGAGGTTGTTTCAACTAGGTTGGTCTTAATTGCTCAATGTTGCTCAATTAGGCTATATAGAGAATTTTTGGGTTTGGAAGGCTATGAGGATCAACAAGTGCTGGAAGGGCCTTATTATGTTTTTAATGACTATTTAAGTGTCTTGGCATGATTTGATGTAATTTGGAGCAAGTTTGAGAGTCAAGTGCTCGAAATTGCAAAAATTGCTCAAAATTTGTCAATGTTATCAATGTTAACATTGAAAATTTTTGACAACTTTTCTTGAAATCAAAAAAAAAAAGTTGGAACCTTGTAACTATCTAAATCATTTGGGTTAGGTGTGGAGATAGGTTTATAAGGCCATTCTTGACCTCTTGGCAGGGTTGGAACTTGGAAGAAAGTCTGGTTGTATAGATTGAGCAACAAGCTCAATAACACAATTTTATGCCTTTGAGTTTAATTTTATTTTAATGGATTAGATTAGAGTTTTTTGTGCTTGGAAGTGTTATTTTAGATTTTTTTTCAATGCTATACAATGCTATGTTGAAGTTTGGTAGAGTTCTAGTTGCTTGAATAAATTATTTTAGTTTTGTCAGCCCACAGTTCTAAATCTTGTGACTAAACAAGATGGGGTCATAACTCCCTCTATCACTGTAGGATCTATATGGTCTCTTTGGATATGGGAGGTGAATCCATGTACATATTATACAATAGAAGAGGTCCCTTGGAAATCAATTCAAAGGCTTTTATGGTGATACCCTAGGTGAGCTAGAGTTGCATGGCTAGGAATAATAGTTTGTTGCAAAAGTGATATGAGTGGTTGAATATGTCTAATACTTCAACCAAATCATGGGAACTCTTGAAGTAAGGAGTCTAAGACCCAAATTCAATGGAAGCCTTTGTAAAGGGTTCTATGGAGTACAAAACCTTCTTGTGTGTAGATAAAACCTTTGGTTTTAGGCTAAAATTATAGTCATGCTATACGGACATGTTGGAAACCCTAGACCACCAAAATACTTGAGGTCTCTTAAAAGGGTTTCAAGATTAGTGATTTTTTGAAGTCTTTTTAAGAAATTTTTCAAGTTAATTGTTTTTTGCCTCATATGGAGGGCTAATTGCTTGTAACCATGTTTCAAGCAATTTGAGGAAATCTTGCATGTACATTAGAACTCAATTAGGATTTCAAGTTTGTTGGCACTTGTAAATTTTGTGGAAAATAAAATTCCTTCTTAGGATCCATCCATCCCTTTGTGGTTCCTTTTTAGGATTTGGAGTTAGTTTAAATGAGGATAGTAATTGATCTTACATTGGTGTGCACCTAGTTGAATTGCCTAGGACCAAATTGTTAGGTTCCTAAGGAAAATAGGGGAAGTTGGAAAACCTATTAGATCAAGCAATAGACCTGAGGAGACCCTAGAGAAAGCTAGTGTAGAGAAATATTTAGTGTCACATCAACAAAGTTATCTTGAGTGAGATCCTTCCCATGCAGAAGAGTCCATCAAAAAAAGTTATTTCAGGAATAAGGTGCTTATCCAAAAAAATTCCCCATTCAAGACTAGTATTAGGTAAAACTAGAGTGAGATCATAGTCCAATATTGTGTAAAATCCTCTTGAGGTTGTGGGGGTGATCTAAAATAAGAGTTTATATTACAATACTTGTTGAAGAACCCGTGGTATTATGACTAAATTGAAAGCAATGAAAATGTAACAATAGATGTTTCTATAAGACAAGAAGTGATCCATTTATTTCAAAAGAAAGAGTTTATAGAAGTTTGATGGATCCCAAGGGTCACCATTATCCCTTGGAAATGAAAATAAAAATTCCACAAGCTAATTAATTACAAAATAAACTCTAGCAACTATAGAAACTACAAAAATCTATATTAAAAATTACATCTACTTGTAGAAGTCATAACTTTCTACTTGTATCTCGAAATCATGAACCATCAGAATTTCTAGAAATATATTTTAAAGATATAAATTAAATTTCTAAATTATTAAGCATATATATGCCTATTTTAATCACTAAAGTGCACAAATTCCTCGGAGGCCTCCAAAAATGCAAACTACTAGAATAGAGAAAATACTAAATAAATAAATTCCAGATTTTTTTCCATTTTTTCTTATGAAAACATCCTCAGCATCTTCTTGGACTATTTTTTTTGTAATTCCTTCATCCTTTAGAAGTAATGGACATCATTTCATCCACACTTTGCATCAAATGTTGAAAATGAAGCTGAATTTGTGTGTAAGCCATTTTCCCTATTGAACAAATTGTCCTACTTTTACCAGATAACACAAATAGATTTTATGGTTCCTTAAATTGTTCATCACAACCTCTAAAATTTGATCACATTGAAGTGGATTAACAACTTCTTGATTCAACTCTATATGTTTGATTTCTTCAACAATGTATGCAATGTCTTGTAAAGGATAGAAATATGGCTTCAATAGTTCTACATTGAAGACTAGGTGAATACCAAAAAATGGAGGCAAGTTGAGCTCAAATTCATTTTCACCAACTTTATTTATAATCTTATAGGGACCATAGTGAAGAGGATGAATCTTCCTATGAGGACCTTGTAAGATTTCCTTCTAGAAATGCAACCATACTATAAGACCCCTTCCCTAGTACCTTATTATAAATCTTAATAACATGAATATGATTAGACCTAGGAAGAATAGGGAGATGTAATGTCATGTTTTTGCCGCTTGTGTATAGGATGTGAATTTTATATAGTTAACATACACCTTATGATAGAATGATGGTAAGTAGGTTTCAAGATTTAAGTATGACACGACTAGCATTTTCCTTAACAATAATGAACCTAAAATGTTATTGAGACTGATACACATGTTAGTCATTGTGGTGTTAAGTATCGTATTTGGAATTACATTAGTTGATAAGTTAAGACCCTATGGAACAAAGGCTCGAGGCATAATAACTTAGGAATTATGTCAATGGGATTCATGATATTTCTTGATCTATGAGGATAATTAATTTAGGTGGTTATTATGTAAATATGAATCAACACCCACCCTTGTGAATACTACTTATAGTCATAGATAAAAATTGTTATCAAAATTTGATAAGGGTCTACACATTAGAACTCGATAAGATTGATTTTTAAACTAAGTGACATGACTATGCAAACATCTTAATTTCTTGGCACAACTGTTACACCCTATAATGTATTATCTCATAATGATAATGGGATATTGTTAGTAATAAAACTATATTAAATTGAATCAGAGGATACTAGTTGTGATGTTTGCATTTTGGTGACTCTGACCTAAGATATGGATTCAAAACTAATTTTCATGTTAGTTGAATTAACAATATAGATTCAACATTTCATTGCCGTGATAGAAAATGGAATATAGCGTTATTCAGAATATTAATTTGATCATGATAGGGAAAGATTAATTTTGATATGCAAATTTTGAATGCTTTTCTTATGGAAATGATTAGAAAAAGAAAGGTTAATTATGAAAACTCGAATATGTTGATTTTGAAATGTTAAAATTGTCATGAATTTATACACATGTATGTTTATATGATTTTCATTGGAATATTGATGCTCAAGTTTAGTGTACAAGCAAGTGAACCATGGAATTTAATTGGAGAAACAAGGACCAAACTTATGTGGACACAGTTTATCCAAGGTGAATCTTTGGAAGATTCAATAGCCTTGTTGTGATGTGCTTATTTTGTAAAGTTAAGCTTGCATGTGTGTGATACATTTAATCTCATAAATACATTAGGGACATGTCATGGTGATGTGTAATGTGCTTTAAATGTGTCACTTGACACTTGTAATTATGTATGTGCTAATGACATGTCACCTAGGGTTTTAGTCATGGCAACACTTAACCTTAGACTAATGCCCTTCAAAAGATTTAAGAAAATCCACATGGAGAAAGGATAGGATGGGTCACCATCAAGGGAAACTCGAATTCAAACTTGATAGATATTTTAGAGGATCAATATGTCATCCCAAATTGCCATTTTTGTGAAAATAAGATACCCATATGTTAGCATAACATGTTAGGGGCCTGAATTTGACCATTTTATTGCTTAGCTAGCCTAGGGCACCCCTTAGCCAATGCATTCTCCCATCAATTCGAAAATTAAGCTATCTCATCAATTCATCCTCATCTTTCCTCTTAGTCAAAAGTAACAAATTTGGTAGGGACAAATTTCTAAGAGATAGTGGCTTGATGTTTTTGCTAAAAGATATGGAGATTCTTTTTAGGGGACTTGGACAAACTAGTGAGGTGTTCACCCAATCTCTAGGTTTAGAGACAACTAGGGTTTTGGAAGGGGAAAGACAAAGAAGGATGGAGCTCTTCACCAAATATCATTGCATTAGCTTAGATCAAGTTTGGTGCCCATGCCATGACCTTTTTTTGCACTTGCATAATGGTGTTGTAATCTTTTTAAATTGTTGTTGGTGAAATCAGAGTTTGTATTGTGTTGAAGTGAGTATAGATTGTGTCACACTTGTTTTCTTTGGATTTTATTTTTTCCTTGTTCTTTTTTTTTTGCACTGTTGATTGTTAATGGGTGTGAAGGCTTCACTCACCCTTGGGAGGGAAGAGATGCCTTAGTGAAGGGCTTAGTTGGGCTTAAGATTGAAGTTAAGAGACTTTCCTCTTGGAGAGGGTTTTGTTGTTCATGGAGTATAGGCTCCATTGAAGCCATATGCCTTGATTGTCATGGGAAGTATAAGTGTATTTTGATAGCCTTGAAGAGGCATTTGTATTATGGGAGGTATAAGTGTAGTGATGTGATGAGGAGGATGTATTTGATAGCCTTGAAGAGGCATTACGCAATTGCAAATGTATATGTGTATATGGATATGGCATTCTCCTCTTTGGAGAGCCCACCTTCACCCATTGTTTCATGATTCTAATGGTCAATCATTGTGTTAAACCTTGGAGGGTTGTAAATGTCTTGTGATATTGGGTTTACATGCATTGTGTAATGTTTAAGTGCAACCTTGTTTGAGCCTTGTGTTCACCTACTTGGTGGGTGGCTTCATAGAAGCCTAGCATGGGAGGTGAGCCTCCATGGTTCTTGTGTAAATGTTTTTATAGGTTTTTAATTTTGGTGCCATTTGGATCCATGAAGATAGGATGGTCTCCCCATTGCATTTCTGAAGAAGCAAAAGATATGGACCATTATGTAATATGTTGGAAGGATGAAGTCCTCCTCCATGCCTTGAGCATTCTATTTTCAAAGTTAAAACCTTTGTGGTTGTATTGTGTGATGCATTCATCCATGTCTTGGAAGCATTGCATTGGAAAGGACAAAGCTTCCATTCATTGTTTTGTATATTGTTTTACAAAGAATCTCTTTAGATTTTATGCATATCATTGTGAAGAATGATCCCATGAGGAAGTAAAGAAATTTTAGATATATCATATGTTTTTGTGTTGAATGATTCAATGTTATGCATTAGATGAAAGGAAATAGAAGATAGTCATGGTCAAATGTAAAGTAGACTCATTTCAAAGGATAGCCAATGTTTTGATAATAATGTATTGAATAGACATAGTTGGTATCATGACCAATTGAATCACAAAGTAATACATGAGAATGTAATTCAATGGGAATGTTCAAAGATGAATGTAAAGAAATCTATTTCAACATGAGATTATCAAACAATGTCATTCAAGTACCATTATTCATAGAAACTAGGGATTTATTAACTTCCTACTTGATCATGTTTCAATTCATTTCATGTTTTAAATAATTATTCAAGTGATTCCTAAATGCATCCTTAATCTAGGTATTTATATGGAAATGAGAAGGTAGGATCATATTACTACCAACCCAATATGTTGAACATCATAGTTGAATCTAGATGAGTTTTATAGATCTCATAGCATAAACTTCAAGAGAGAATAAGCATGTTCATGCACTTTTCACTCTCTGGAAAATGTATGTGGAGTCAAAATAATCCACTCCTCAATTATAGACTAATAAAATAATCAAAGAACATTCCTAAGAATCTTATAGTTAGTAAAATAATAATATAAGGGTTCATAATCTACGTTAGATAGAAATCTATAAAGCAACTAAAAAGAGACTAATTCATAAAGTACCCATGACTAGTGCTTGTGTAAATAGGTCACAATCATTCAAAATACCTATACAATATATTAAAATATGTGTGACTACCATATAAACCATCGCCTATGTCTGGACCTAAATTAATTTAAAAATAACTACAATGCTAGAATTAAGGTAATAGGGCATGCACTTTAAAAAATAAAACAAAAATATATATAAACTAAGAAAAACAAGGCATGCAATTTAGTCTTTAAGGGAGGGAATCATGTGATTCCCTCCTTCTCTCCTCCCTAGGTGCTACAATAGGCACTGTCCAACGACATGGGCTAACCACCCATCAAATTAGGCACATGCCCCTTCCCATCCACTATTTTGGTCTACGAATTTTGAAGATTAGAAGTGCTAGGATTAGCGATTGGTCTTTAGCATTAGGGGAAGTTTAGGGTAGGCCACGTGGATGTGGGAAGTAAAAGGGAGGATGGAGGAGTGTTAGGTAGTGTTAATTAGTTAGTGAAAAGTAAAGTAAAAGTTAGTAGGTTAGGTTAGTAAATTAATTAGTGACTATTAACAATAGTTAGTGATAAAGGTTGTTATATTAGTAGTGATTAGTTTAAAATTGGGAATAATAGTAAGGAATTGGTTGGACTAGAAATATCATTAAGTTAGTTAGGTAGAAAAGTGAAATAGGTTAGTAACTTTGGATAGCACTTAAGTTAGTTAGAAATGACAATTCTTACATTAGATTTTAGATAATAAGTATTTAAGTAGTAGTTAGTAAATGGTTGATTTAAAATTTGTTAGCAATAAGAGTTATATAATAAAGTAAGAAATATTTGGGAAGTTCATGTTAGGAGATAATTAGTGGAATAAATAAGTAGTTGGAGATAAAAAAATATAGAAATTTATTTATATTATATTATAACATGTGGATTGTACCAGTAATTTGAATCAATAATTAGATTATAATGTATGCTAGTATGAAGAAATAGGCTCGGTAGGGGTTTGTTAGAACTAGATGAGGAGAAGGCAAGTATTGGGTTCAATGGATCATTGTTAATTTTATATATATATACCTTGCTTTGTTTAATATATTGATTTTATATAAGAAAAATATTCTATAATTGGTGATAATACTTGAATATATCAAATACCTTCTTAGGTATAAGATAAAGATATAAGGGTAAATGAATATCTACTTTATGATCTAACCATTATAGGTAGAATATGTTAGAGGTTGGAATTAGCTTTGAATATACCTCATTAGTATACAAAATGAATATGAACCAATTATATGACTTCAAGTGGATGTGTTTATCATCTAGTTTATTGATCCTTCACACATTAAACCCTAGGTAGTAATGTATATATGGTTATATACCTATATGTAAGGTGTATACCCATGTAATGGATACTAAATCTACAAGTATGCATACATACATAATCAACTTAAGGGGTACTCACCACCCTAACACAATCTATCAAAGAATCAATTTCCTAGGGATTCATGGAAGGTAGGGTTGGTATGGATAATAATTTAGATAAATATTAATTGTTGGGTGAGGTCATTACCCATAGTCAAGAAAAAGGATATCGTTGAGTGATATAATTAAATCATTGTATCCCAAGGAGAGTTTCCACCTTAATACTAAAAACTTTGAAACATAATATACAACTGTAAAAAAATTTATTCATATATATAAATATGCATTATTAATAGAGGAAGTAAGCATGGTACAATAGGGAAGGGAAGTATAGCAACACAGTCGTTAGTGAATCTACCCCATGTGTCCAAAGTTCTTATAACTTAGGAAGGCTTTCACCTTGGCACCATGATTCCTTGGCAATGAAAATAGACTATAGTCCAAACCATGATATGGCTATAAAATAATATATGTATCTTAACAAGGATGAATTTTATTGTAACCCTACTCTTTTTGTTGGATTTAGACCATATCCAATAGTGTTCTATGACATGACATCTTGTAAGGACCACCACAGTTATGGAATTAGAAGTATGTCACAATCTTGGAAGTCTAGGAGTTAGGTATTCTAAATCTTAACCATATAATAACCTAAATTACTATGTGTAGTTTCGTACATCTTTTCATAAGTTATCCTTCAAAAAAAAAAAAAGTTGTGTTTTGTCATGAAAATTCTGGGCATGACACATACATTATCCCCAACCTAAAAATTATGAGGAGTTTGATGCTCATCATGCCTCTTTTTATACTTCTTAGTGGTCTGCTCCAAAATTTCATGAACTTGTTGATGCAAATGATGAATTCTATCAATGAACTTCATTTCATTTTCCTTCTCCTTATCCAAGCATGATACAAAGTCAAATTGCATAACAAGAATAGAAACATTTATTGGTGCTAAGGATTGATATTTGTGACAAACTTCAAACAAGCTATGGCCAATTGAACTATAAATTATCATATTGTAGTTATGTTATACATATGTAAGGCTCTCATCCCATGTATGAGGATGTTTGGAGTGATATATATGTGGGATTTGAATAATCATTTGATTAACAACCTCTGTTTGATCATCTGTTTGAGGGTAGAAAGCAGTAGACTTTATTAGTTTTGTGTCCATCATTGCCCATAATATAGACCAAAATTTACTAAGAAACCAACTATCCCTATCTAAAATAATGCTTTTTGGTAGCCCAAAATAAACCCAAAGATTCTTTTAAAAGGGTTTTGCAGTTCCTTCTATAGAGATTTCCTTTTTACAAGCCACCAAGTTTGCCATTTTTGAAAATGTATGAACTACAACATATACACAATCATGTCCATATTTAATGGTAAGAAGACTAGAGATAAAATCCATTGAAATTGAATGCCAAGGTTTATCTGGGATAGCAAGTGGTAAATATAAACCCATCTTATGATTTGCAAGCTTTGCAATGGCACATGTTATACATGCTTGATTGTATTCTATCACATTATTTTTCATTTTTAGCCAGTAAAAATATATTTTTAGAATAGAAGTAGCCTTACCTATTCCACAATGACTAGCAACCTTACTATAGTGAGTGTCCCATATTAACTTCTTACATTCTTCCTCAAGAACACAAATTTGGCCAAAGTGGCAAAGCATTCCATCTTGCAAGTAATAATCATTCACATGTTTACCTTCCACAAGTTGAGTATAAACATTAGAAAATTCATAATTATGTCCATACAAGTGGGCCCAATTTTATTTTTTTTATGACCATGCAATTCCAATACCATACTTATTCCTGCAATTACCTACTCAGACAATTTTCTACCTTATTGGTGCTTCCTTTTTTATTACAAATGTCAAGATGAAATTGTTGAAGATAAGTTGACCGCCTTTGATGCCTATCATTCTATAATTTTCCTTGTGTTTATGAAAATTGAAGGGGTTTGAGATCTATGTGGATGATAGTCTCCTTTCCCAATATATAATGTTTCCATTGCTTGCAAGCTTTAACAATAGCTCATCTAATTATTTTTCATAGGTGGGATATCTATGCACTATAAGAGGAAAAGTCTCACTATGGTAGGCAACTTGATGTCCATAGTGCATAGTAACTAAGCTCCTAAGACATATTTTGATGCATTGGTTTGTATTTCAAAAGACTGTTGTAAATGAAGAAGAGATAAAATTGGTGTAGAAAATAAACTTTTCTTTTAACTCCTCAAATTATTTTTGTTGAGAACCTCTCCACTTGAATTTTTCTTTCATATCTACCAGTAATGACTAATTCAAAGTCCAAGACAAATGTGAATATCCAAATAAAAATCTACGATAAAAGTTAGATAACCCCAAGAAGCTACACAACTCTATGAGATTCCTTGGAGCAGGCCAATCTTTAATTACATGGATCTTTTCAAGATCAACATGAACACCCTCATTATCAATAACGTATCCAAAGTACTTAATATTTTATATGACAAAATAACATTTTTCATTATTTTCATAGAGCCCATGGTCTTGTAAATTAGAAAATATATATTTTACATGTTGTGAATGTTCTTCCCAAGTTTTATTGAAAATTAGAATATCATCCAGATATACAACTATAAATGAGTTAGTGAATTTCCTAAGAACATCATTCATCATCATCATAAACATGTTTGGGGTAGTTGTGAGACCAAAATGAATCACCCACCATTCAAATAATCCATCTTTAGATTTAAAAGCAATCTTTCATACAATTATTGGATTAATTGGTACTTGATGGTAGCCAGATTTCAAGTCAGTTTTAGTGAAGAATTTTGACCCTCTAAGCTAGTCTAAGAGATCATCTATCCAAGGAATTAGATATCTACTTTTATAGTGATCTTATTTAATGATTTGTAATCAATACAAAGCCTCCATGTACCATCCTTTTTCTTTGGAAGAATAATTGGGCTACTAGAGGGAGATGCACTTGGGTAGATATGTTCTTTCTAAATTAACTCTTGTATCTTCATTTTTATCTGATCATTTTATAGTAGTGGCATCCTATATATTTTTTCATTAGGCAATGGGGTTCCTTGTATCAAATCAATAGAGTGTCTAACTTGGCAATGTGAGGGTACTGAAGTTGGTAACTCAAACACATTCTAATATTTTGTTAAAATCCGATCCATTGATCTTTGTTGACTAGTTGTGATAGACACCATGGAATGGGAACTACAAACATTTTTCTTTTTTTCCTTAGGATGGATCATTAATAACACAGATGTACCAATTTGGGATATTAATCTTCTACATTGTTTTGCAATGATCAAAGATGTGGAGTGCATAGGACTTACCTTTGGAATTTGGCACTTTTGTCCACCTAAATTTAGTGTCATAATTTGTGGCCTTGACTCATACACTACATGATGTTGATACATGTATGGCTTCCTCAATAAAATATTATACACATCAAGAGGAACTGCATCATAGATCACATCATCTTTGAATGGTTTTATGGATTATGAAAGATGGCATTTCTTATTTACTTGAATATTTCATCTTTGGCTCACCCACCCCATATAATATGGTTTTGGGTGTGATGTTGTCTTCAGATTCAATATTTTTATAGAAGATATCAAATTCTTTTGACTACCACTATCAATAATAAAATGTAAATATTTTCCTCCTACCCACATTTGTGAATGGAATAATCTCTCTTTGACATCACAAGAAAATACCTTTGAAGTGGTCATGATAGCATATGGGTTAGCCTCAATAATTTTTTCATCCTCCTTTTATTTTCCAAAATCTATCACCTTGGGTTCAATGGCTTCTCAATGGGTTTCCATCATGTTAAATTCATTATAATTCTACAAACTTTAGTGTTATGAGCAAGACTTTTATCGACTTCACACCACATACCAACTTCACATGATTCTTAGCTTTGAGGAGGGAGAAGGTTAAAGCTTTTCAATATCTAAGAAATTATTAACACAAAAGTACCTCTCCAATTTGGACACCTAGTCATCAACAACATCTTCATCAATTTTCTAGGTTGAAAAGTTGGAATATCAAAATTTACCTACACCTTGAATGGGGTTTGCATGCCACATTTTGAATTTCTTGGATCGTCTTGTAACTTTCATTTTTCAAGCATCTATGAAAATCGCTACATCATTTCTTCACATTATTTATTTAATGCCTCTTCTACTAGTGTTTTGAAGGATTCATCCATCCACTCTAGTGGTTGTTTTACCATCTATGATTGTGTTCATGTCAAAGGAAGATAATCTGAATTAGGAATTCAGATTACAATACCAAGTGTAGAACTTGCAGTATTGTGACTAAATTGAAAGCAATTAAAATGCAACAGTAATATTTATGCAAGCCCAAAAGTGATCCATTCATTTCAAAAGAAAGAGTTTATAGAAGTTTAGTGGATCCCAAGGGTCACCCTTATCCCTTGAAAATGAAACAAAAAAATCCACAAGATAATTAATTACAAAATAAACTCTAACAACTATAAAAACTACAAAAAACTATATTAAAAATCACATCTATTTGTAGAAGTCATAACTTTCTACTAGTAGCTAGAAATCACAAACTATCAGAATTTCTAGAAAGATCTTCTAAAGTTATACATTCTATATTTAATTTTTTTAGAATAACTATAATTTATTAGCATTTCCAAAGAATAGAAATGCCTCGAAGGCCTTCGAAAATGCAAAATACTAGAACATAGGAAATAGCAACAAAAAAAAAGAAAATCCCAAATTTGCTTATGAAGACATCCTCAACATCTTCCTGGACTATGTTTTGATCAAGGGGCCCAAAGAGTTACGTCCTCAATTTTAATATAAGGGATTATTATGTGCTTTAGATTGTCAGACAAGTTCTGAGAAATGACATGCAGCCTCCAGTTATTAGTCAAAAATTTACTCAAGTTAATCCACCTTCCATTACTAATGTATCCCTCTACTTTGTCACCCATTCTATGTGTTGACATAGTACTCAAATTAAGATTCTTAGCAGTGTCCAATTGGGTAGTAGTATTTCATTTTTCATTCAAGGAGTTAATTTTCTAGTCATTTCCAAGTTTCCATTTTAGACCTTTCTGGAGAAGAGTTTTGCATGTAGTAAAGTTGTTCCAAATTTTGGATCCCTATGGAAAATTCTCATCTTTGAAATTATCCTTAACACTCCCCCCTTGTAAATACTTGGCTCTCATAATGTTGCACCAATCATCTTCTTCTGTCATCAATTTCCAAGCTATTTTACAAGCGAGAACTCTATTAATATTCCTAACTTTCCTTTAACCTAATCCTTTAAAATTTTAGGGGCACATATTGTGTCCAAGCTAACAAGTGATAGCCTTTTTTTCTCCTCAATTCTAGACCATAGGAAATTGTGCTATACCCTTTCTAGTTTTTAAGTCATCACACCAAAGATCTTGAATATGGGTAGGAAGTAAACCACTATACCCTGAGGGTATATTCAAAGAGCTAGAGTTTACTTGCATGACTAAGGAGTTTTCCTTTCCACCCCAAAAAAAATTTGAGTTCTCTCCAGGGTGGAGTCCCGAAACCTAGACTTAACCTCTATGATGGTGAGAGTGAGGCCAAAATAAGTAGAGTGGAGGACCGTAGCAGGTTGGAAGCTGAGAATTTTGATAATCTTGATTTGAATATCTTAATATCTATTAAAGAATAAAATTCTTCTCTTTTGAAGGTTAATTTTCTAACAAAAAGCACTAGCATGGGATCTAATAGGTCTTTTCATTCTTGGGCTTCCACCATTGAGGAATCACGAAAGCAAAAGGTGTCATCCATAAACTATTGTACAATAGAGTTGGGGAGGGTCGAGGGTGGTTTGATGCCTTTCACTTTCTATTCAACCGTGCCAATCTTTGCATGTTCTTTCCTAGGACCTCAACAACCATAGTAACTAGGTAGGGCAATACGGGGTCTCCATATACGAGGCCTTTAAAGGGAAAAAATAACACTCACAAGGTTTCATTGATAATAACAAAGTAGTTAATTGATTACAAACATTTTTTGATCAGAGTGAAAAAAAAATTATTGAGACCAAAGCAAGAAAGAAGTTTGTAAAGTAAGGACCAATTAGCATTATCATAAGTTTGGAAATGTTAAGTTTAAGAGCCATACTCACATGCTTACTTTTATCCATAGAGTGGATGATTTCATGTGTAGAGATGGAAGCATCCAATATTTATCTTCATGAGACAAACCCCTTATGATTGACATTAATAATTTTATTCCATCTAGTCTTAATTCTATTAACCATGATTGTGGAGAGAATTTTGTAAAAGGTGGTGCAAATTCTTATAGGTCTATAGTCATTAATGTTAACAAGAGTATTGTGTTTAGGTATCATCACAATGTAGGTTTTATTGCGTTGTCTTAACATTTTTCCAATTGTGAAGAAGTCCCTAGTAGCTCTGGACACATCCAATCCCACAATGTCCCAAAAATCCTAGTAGAAGGCTTGTGTAAAGCCATCTAGAGTGGGGGCCCTGAAAGCATTCATAGAAAACATATCTTTCCTAACCTATTCATCTGTGACCCTATCTAGAAGATTCTCATTGTCCTTAGCAGTAACCAAATTTGGTGTATGTTGAAGGAGTTGATCATTTAACCTACTAGTGTTAGTACCCATAGAGGCAAAGAAAGATTTGAAGGATTAGGTAGCCATACCCCCCAGAAGTAGTTTACCATTATAGGTTCCCATGCTTTCATGTTGGAGATTGTAAATAGTGTTCCTTCTTTTATCATATCTAGCAGATCAATGGAACAAGGATGTATTCTTATCTCATTCCCTTAGCCATTGGACTCTTGAGCATTGTTTCCAATAGGTTTCCTCGCTGTCCAACAGTTGTTTCCATTTTGCTCTACACTTTTCTTCTTTGTGTTGAACTTGATTTTGAGTTTTATTTAAATTTATTTTGTTGGGCTAAATGTTTAATCTTTTTTTTGTAAGAAATTATGGTTCTTTTAAAAAATTTAGTGATTTATTAAAAAATTATAACTATTACTATGTTTAAAATGTTTCTTAAGATAAATTATTTATTTATTAGTTAATTTCAAGTGTTATAGACAAATTTTTTGAGGGCCAACCAAAGTAGATTATACCAAAATAAAAAGTGAGGAATTAAATTATTTTAAATTTTGATAGTTAGATCATTAAAAATTAGCTAAACTATTGTTTTGTCAAAATGAAAATTATAATTTAATACACTAACACTAACAAAGTAATAAAATAAAATTGACACTGCAAAACAAATTTGTTTATAGATCTCTTAAATAAATCTATCTAAATTGTAAAAGAAATAAAGCATAAATTTTTATTTAAATTAGTATAATAATTATATTTACTTTAGAGTTATATTTTTTCTTAATTGTTTTCCTAATTTATTAAAAAAAATTGTTGGCAAAACATTATATTTATATTAATAATAACTACTTCAAAAAAGCTATTTGAGAAAAGAACCCAAAAAAAAAAAAAAAATCTGATCATTGCCTGATACAAAAAGGGATGCAAAAGAAGAAATGTTGCATCAAGGGAGAGTATTTTTCAACACTAATGAATCTTGTCCTAGAGATTCCTAGATTGAGAATATAGCAATTACAAAGAGCCCAAAAATCATATGCATACAACTCATTCATTGGTGCCAGAGACAAGACCCAAAGCCTAGCCAAAAACTATCACAGATATTACCATCACTAATCTACATCCAAAACATCAATTAAGACCATGATATTAGAAAGCCATCTGATGCAAGTGTAATCCAAGATCCTGACCTACATATAATATCTCAAAAGAATGAGTGAGATCCATAAAAGAAAAAATATGTGAAATCATAGAGAAGTCATGATTTATTACAAATAAAATATGAAGAGGGCTCAACCTTATTCTAAACATATTCTTTTGCCATAATATTAACCAAGTTGGGGAGAACAAGGAGGTTAAGTGGGGAAAGTAAAGAGTTAATATAAACCTTGTTAGTGCCCAAATTAGCCAGATAATAAGCTAAAAGATTGCCTTGTCTATAAGTATGCATGATCTAACATTCAAAGATTGAATCAAGAAGAGAACATACTTGTTGTAATATATATTGTATGGACCAATTATATACATGACGTTTGATACATGCATTAATAATAATGGATGAATCCCCTTCAACATGTAACTTAGATATAGAAAGTGATTTTGCAAGATCCAAACCAAAAAGCAAGGAGAAGGCCTCAACTTTTTTATTAGTACACTGAGGGAGAGAAGATGATTTTGTTGCAATCACATGACCTTTAAAGTCTCTAATGACTATGCCATAGCCAAAGTTGTCTGGATTTCCTCTAGAGGCCCCATCAAAATTAAGTTTTAAATAACCCTCACTTGGAGAAATCCACTTGGAATGTGCTCAGATAAGAGGAATCTTAGATGGAATGGAGCAGAAAGATGAGGAAAAAGTAAACTTGTGTATATAGGTCAATGGCTTTCTTCATACTTTGTGCTTCTTGATATGTAGATGATCCAAAAAATAATGTATCATCAGTGAAAAGAGAATGGGTTATGAAAAAAGATGTACCTATAATATTGATACCTTTCCACAACCCTTTTTGGTTAAAAGAGTTAATAAGTATGTTGAGGGCCTCTGCCATAATGATAAAAAAGAATGGAGAAAGAGGGTCACCTTGATGAACTCCTTGGGAAGAGGCAAAGAAACCTACTAGTGCACCATTAATGAGAATAGAAGAATGTGTACCAGAAATGTAAGCTTTAATATATTTACACCACCTAGAAGAAAAACCAAATTGATGAAGGACTAGAAGAAGAAAAGACCAATTTAGTTTATCATAAGCCTTCATCATATCTAATTTGACAACAAAGGCTAAAATATTATGTTCTTTGATGGAATGAAGGGTCTCATGGGCTATTATAGCTTCCTTAGTAGTTTCTCAACTAGGAACAAAACCCCCTTGTTCTGTTGATATATTTTTTGGAATAATGGGTTTAAGTCACAAATAAATAGCCTTTGTGATAATCTTATAGATAGTGTTACATAAAGAAATAGGACAGAAATCAGCAAAAGAATAGGGATCATTAACCTCTGGGATGAGAGCAATATTGGTGGTATTAAAGTTCTTCAAAATGAAAACATTCTTCTTCGATTCTTCAAGAGCCTCAAGAAATTCAAAACAAATACATCCCAACATTTTTGAAAAAATAATGCAATGAACCCATCAGGGCCTAGTGCCTTATCAGTAGGCATATAAAATACTACACCATGAATCTCAGAAGGAGTAAAAGGGGCCATAAGAATCAAATTGTCTTTTTGCAAAATCAAAGGAGGAATGGAATCCAAGATCTCACCCACAAGGTGGGAAGAGGGGGGATCATGTAGTGGAGGGAAAAGAAGATTAGAGAAGAACCTCTTAGTTTGAATACCCTTAGCATTAGAAATCAAATTTCCTAGATGGTCATGAATTGTAAAGATTGTGTTATTAGCCTTTTCTTTTTGGTAGATGCATGAAAAAACTTAGTATTTTGGTACCCTTGTTGAAGCCATAATTCTCTAGACTTTTATCTCCAATACCCTTCTTCTCTCTTATATAATTCAGACCACTCCTCTTGCAAATTCTTCTGTCTTGAATGCATATCAGCATTTAAACCATGGAGTCAAATATGTTCATTAATCTCATCTATTTTTTCTTCTACCACCTTTTTCTCCTCAAAAACATTTTTAAAAATATGTTTATTCAAAATCTTGATAAGCCCTTTGACATACTGCATTTTCTTGTGAAACTGAAACATTTTGGTTCCTAGCTCTAGTGGAGCATCTTTCCACCATTGTTTTAAGAGGCCATCAAAGTGGGGATGACGATACCATACACTTTCAAACTTAAAAGATGGTCTAGAAAAACTAGAAAGAGGAGAATCTGATGGAAGGATGGACAACTGAATGGGGAAATGGTCAGATTCTGAATATGGTAGTATATCTGATTGGATAGTATAATTCATCAATTTCCAACATTGTGAATACAAAAATCTGTCCAATCTAATTGCAATTTGGTGGAACCCAACTCTTCTATTAGTCCAAGTGAAAGATCCAGCTTGAGTAGAAAAATCAAAAAGAGCATTATTGTTAACAAAGTCATTAAAGTCTTAGGTAGCTCTAGGTGGGGGAATAATACCTCCATACTTATCCCTAGGATGAAGAATGGCATTAAAGTCACCAGTAATAATAAATTTGGCACCTACTGATTGTTAGATAAAACCTATATTAGTAATCCATAAACTTTGTTTATCAGACATAGGGGTAGGTCCATAAACATTAATCAAATGGAATGAAAGTTCATAGTGTTGAATGGATAACATCTGCCAATTAGTTCCTTGATGAAGATGTCAGGCCTTAATAGTCTTTGGATTGCATAATACAGAAAGGCCCCCAGAAGCATCTAAGCTAGGAACATGTGAGGAATTCCATGTCAACCAACATCCAACAGATTTTTGAAAGTTATTTGTTAATAGCTTAGTCTCCTAAAGCAAGCCTAGATCATATTAGATAGAATCAAGACACTGCTTGATCCTATTATGTTTAACAGGGGCAGTAATGCACCTAACATTCCATGAGAGGATCTTCATAACTTACGAGGAGCACCCTTGGCACTCCTTGTCAATCATTTAGACGTAGGAAAATTACCATCCAAAGTTGATTGGATCCCTGCCTCAACTTCTATTTTAGCTTTTGATTCTTTTGATGGTCTACCCCTAGACTTTGAATCCTAATTTATTTATTTTACATGTCAAATTTTGTATAAAAATTGAATAATTTTTAATTATATTATGTGTTAATATAAAGTTTCTTCCTCAACCAATCCATTTGGTGTTATAATTTCTTTAGAATAACTTAGAGGGGGGGTGAATCAGTTATTCAAGGTCTAGATGTCCTATTCAAACTTTTCACTAGGTATAGTGGATCCATTCAACCATTCATTCATCCAAGCTTTAACTTATCCAATCAGCAAGTTACTATAAATCAACATACAAGCATAACACATAAGGAATCAACACATGACACGGTGATTTACATGGAAACCCAATTTGGGAAAAACCACCAATAACATGCTACTCAATTCTCACTCTTCTAAAGTGATGCCCTGTGAAAGGCCTGCACTATAAAGGCTTACAACACACTATTAAATGTGACCTTATTAGAGGATTTAACCACCCTGTTAGAAGTGGGCCTGGTTAGAGGACTTTAGAGCATTCACTTGGAATGCCACCCTATTAAAGGATTTACAAATGGTTGTTAGGCCAACCTAAGTCCATAGGATTCCCATATCCAATACAATTGGTAGAGAGTATTAGAAAGTCTTTGACCTGATTACAACATACAACTAAACTTAAAGATCTCAGATCACTTCTTAGCTCATACCATTCCCTAGCCTTCAATCTTTGCAACTCTTGATAGCCTATCCTCCTTTCAAGCTTAGTATCCTTGAGTCTCCATGCTCAATGTACCAATGCAATCATCTCTTCATGATCGCTTGTAGAAGTAGAGCCTTTGTGCTCTTCCTTCTCCTAGATGCCTTCTCCTTAACACCCTTCTAACCACTTCACAATTTAGCACTTTTGTAGTAGTAGTATCAACAACATTTTCTTCCTGGTCTATGACTCCTTAAATAGAAGTCTTGGAGTTCCTTTCCTACTAGATTCCTCCATTCTTTCATTTCAATTTGTATGGATTAGGTAGCATTCATTGTATCTAACCCATATTTTGTTTCCTCTAGAAACTTCTTGAATAATCCTTTTGAATTCACCCAAAAATGGTTTACATAGAATTTTGTGCCACCAGCTCATCATCCTTATCCTCTAACTAGTTCACAAAATTTAAGACAACAACTCTGTCAGCTTATAATAGGCAAATCTTTGTCATTTAAAATAATGCAGTAGCTTGGCACTATTGAAATATTGGTGCTCAGCACATACTGTGTTACTCGGCACCTTCTGCATTTTTACTAATGCTCGGCACCTAAAGTTCACTTGGCACTCAAAGATCACTCGGCACACACTAGAATTTCTTGTTGCTTGGCTCCAACTAAGAATTTTCTTGGCTTCAACTAGCTTGCTCAGCACCCACTCATGAACTTAGTTTAAGCTTTGTAGTCAACCTTGTTACAACTTATACTTCTAATATTTCTAAGTGTGACCAACCTCTATATCTTTGAGTATGTTATCAATACATCATTTAACCATTGCCTTAATTGATCCTTGCATTTCATTACAACATCATAACTCAACCTTTCCCTTAGGTGCTCTTGTTACATCTTGTTGATCAAATCCTCTTCATCAATCAACTAAGTGATAGTACTTGGATCTTATAAGCAAATGTCATTCCTACAAGTAGCAGGTTTGACATCAATGACAAAATAATGATTGAAAACATTATTTTAACAACAATCTTCCTTCTTTGCAACAATCTCCCTCTTTGATCTTCAACAATGAGCTTTTCAATCAAATTTCCAATAGTGTCTTGCTCTAAAGGACTTACAAACATCACTAATTGTTGTTACGATGTAGTATTTCATAGACTCTACTTGATCTTCTCACTACTCTTCTCTACTTGGTTCATCTTTCTCTTTTCTTTGCTTCAACACCTTTAGTAATTTGCATCAACAAAACTTGATCAGTAGTCAACCAGCAACCAAAAACGTGTTCAATCATCTGCTTAAATAGTAAACTCTCTACTTCTAGATTCTTCTAGATTTTGTTTCTTAATTACGATCATAGATCTCAAATTCATACCAAATCCATAAAATTTAGACACTTGGAAAATAGAAATTCCTTGAACTTTGTGGGCATCCTTGTCTATCTTTAACCTCCATCATCATATTTTCATTATATTTTTATAACTATAGATCTTGTAACTCAATTTGACTTTAGCCTTTGAGCATCCATGAAAATTCTTTATTTTCATCATAAGTCAGCCTCATATTCCATTTTTCTAAACTTGTACTTCTAACTCATACTCGGTGGACATTATATTTCATTCAGGCAATACATCATTCAATTAACACTAGACTTGCTCGATTAAGACTGATCTTTAACTTTTCTTATCCAACTGCTCGGTGATAACTATAATCACTCAATGAACATTGCACTTGTAACACCTCACTTGGAAACCCAAAAGAAATAGACCTAATATGTTACAAAGTTTACTAAACTTTTTTTTCTAAAGTTTATACAACATCAAAGTAACAATGCAGAATCAATATACACAAACACAACATTTACACATGCAATTACAATATATATTTCATTCCTCAAGGGTTCCTTAACGTTGAGTCACATTTAAGATTTTTTTATTGTTAATTGTTTAATTCTTAAGTATAATGTCCATAATCATAAAATTGTAACATATTAATCTCATAAGAAAATGCATGAATACAATTGATGCAATGAAATACATCTAATGGATAGCATCCACTATACATGTTGTAATGTATGCGAGAATAGATACAAGATATATGATAACTTATAAATACATCAACTGAATAGAAGTCTCCAAGATAGGGACAAGAATGATAGAGGTACAACTGTAGCATCAAACTTCCAATATCTATAAATCTAAGGGGGCCCCAAATGGTAAGAATTCACTACCTCCCAACCACGTGGTTACCTAGTCAGGCTTTCACTCCCACCATGTAGGGAAGATAATGAATAATCCACATACAACTAATCAAACCATAAAACATTCCTAGGAAAGGAACCCTAATAGCCAAATCTACCTCAAGGGTAGCACAAACTACTCAAGAAGAAAAGATAATCAAAGTTGAAAGAACACACATTCAATACCAACACCACATACCAAGTATATATCGAGTACCAAAATCACAAGATGAAGTCCAAAAAAAATATCCACCTTAAGTCAAAAGACACATGTCAAAAGTACAATCACCAATCACCATCAATGAAAGTAAATACCAACAATAAGCACAACACCAATAACTGCACCACTAGAGGCAAATATAAATTATATGGAGGAGACGCAGGCTACATACTAGGGAGCATCATTACATGATCAAACTACTTGAGTTACCCTGAACTAGTCTCTCATTAGACCCCAGACCCTCAAGCATTGAGTTATCCTGGATAGGTCACTCTGGACCCCGGACCCTCAATGTGACACATGCGAAACTAGAATACCCTATCATGAAGATGAGGAAAATGTCATGCCTCTCACTAGATATCATCTCATTCTCATCCTTAGCCTTTACAAGCACTCAAGGCATGAGCAAGGCACATCTCTAACTTATCTTTTTAATGTATCTCAAGGAAAAGGGCTAGGCAAAATATTTTGATTACTATGTTATCACTTACTACACAACTTATAATAGGTTACCCTAGTACTGACCACTTTGGGTCTTAGACCCCTATTACAAGCCACTCCCAAAGATGCGTACCTAGACAACCTCCCCTAAGCACATAAACCAAAATTGTGTCTCGTACCACAACATCCATAATAATAGAACTTGGTTCCTTAATAGGAAATCCAAAAATAATTTGGTTCTCAAAACCAAAGTCATCATATATTCTCACCAAATAAATCACATAAACATAAGCCTCAATATTGAATCATAAAGTACATCCTAACATCTAGTCAAATAACCATCATAAAAAAAATCTTAAAAGATGCCTCTGGTGCGCATCCTAGTTTGGTCAGCTAAATAGTTCATATAAAAGACATCATAAAAGAAAACATCACATTAAAATTTTCAAAACCCATCACACAAAAAATACCCCAAAACCTCAAATAAACACATCAAATAATACAAGGTTCCATTAAATGATTTGGACTACAATATTGTTTTCAAAAAATTTGTTTGATTATATAAAAGGTATATAAGTGTAGATAAATTCAGTAGGTTAATTATCTAATAAGTTTAGGATTAATTATTATTATTATTTAAATCAATAATATTTAACAATAAAGATAAAACATTTTCAAAGTTCATAACAGTGAGCTTTTATGTATTTTCTCTATGTAAATCAATTGGTAATTTAAATGTTATAATCTCATGTGGAATGGTATGGATCTACAACCTATATCAATGGAAAGATAATTCAATTTCACATATCTTTCATTATTACCAGTCCTGAGGAAATTTTTATTTGAATGGTATAAAATATGAATCTTCCTAGCAGCACTATTCAGATTTGAAGGTTACCAGTTTAGAAGAAAGAGCATAAATTGTTTTTAAACTATTGGATCTTCATAAAAATCAAGAAAAGTATTCATAATAGACTTATTTACAATCACAAAGAAGATATTTTCCTAACTATATACTTTGCAAAAGTTATAAGTGATTGTTTGTGTGTCTCTAAGTGAAAAATCAAGCTCAAATAGGCCTAGTTTTAGCATGACAATCAATATTTGACGATGTTTGTATAAAACAATCATATATGATTTTTAGATATGTTTATAAAATCCAAATGTGTGTCTAAAAGTATATTTACATTTTTTATACTTTTTGATTGCTAAGAGACTGAAGCCAAGGTTGATTATTATTATTTGTTGTGATTAATTATTTCTATTATTAATTAATCTTGAGTAGATTCGTAGATTAAAACCCAAGACCTGCCAATTAAGAGGCTCACAATTCATCGTTGTGCAGTAGGCTCTTGCCTAGTATATTTACATTTTTGATAAAATATATTAAATAAAATTTATAGCAAAATCACATGTTTCAAACCTGACACGCAAGTAACTACAAATAATTTTTTTCATAATCAATAACACACAGACAATACAATATTTCCAATAGAAATTCTAAAAAGACTTGAAAACCCCTACCTTCACACCAAGTTGATTTGTTAAGAAGAAGAAAACCCAATTGTAGACTTTACTTTATTCTAAATTGTCTGATTGTTCTCCAAAAATATTATTTTTCAAAATGACGATAATGACCTCATAATAAAGAAAAATAAAACTAATAAAACTAAAGTTTCTAAAATGAGAAAAATTACAAAAGAAGGTAACTCAACTAAAATAAAATAATAGTTTTTCTTTATTTTCTTATATTTTTTAAAACAAATAAAATCACTTTACTTTTTTTTGAAGAAAAGAAATACATAATTTCTTTTTTTCCTTTCTTTTCACACTATAGATTTATCTTTTTATAATAAAATAATAAATATTCTTTCTTTTAAATTAAATAATCTATTCCCCACTAAAAAATCTTATTTTAATTTTATTAATTAATGTACAATTAAATTACATATAATTAGTTTAATCATTATTAATAATTAAAGCTCACTAATTATGTGCAACTCTAATTTTATTATCATTGATTAAATATTCATAATAAATCAACATTTAGCCTTTAATATTTTAATTTATCCTTTTTCCAACTTTCACATTTAGACTTTGAAAATTTTCACATCTAGACTTTAAAATCAAATCTCTTAAATAAAATATGATTATTTAATTAATTTAATTCCTCAATTAATTAAATATCCTGATATTATTATTCTTCCCCTTATTTAAATAATATTTAATCATTATAATATTATGTGATTGATCTAAATATCATAATTAAACATTTTACCAAATAAATAACATAGTCAAATCCACATAAGCAAAACCATTCAAAACCCAAACTCAAACACTAATACATTAGGGGCCAATTTGCAACGCCAATGTGTTCTTTGGCTTTTTTTTCAAATATAGCCCGACAAGGTCGCAATTGCGACGTCAGGAAACTTAGGTGTCGCAATTGCGACAACGTTGGGCTCTAACTGGAAAAAAATAAAACATATACATGCGCCATACAATATATGGGCGCATTTCAAACATTTTTGTCACGTTATCTGCGAGCAGCATGCTCTAGCAGCCGAGCATACCTAGCTATGTGTGTTCTAACAAATGGAGGCTCACAAACTTATAAAGATTTTCCAAGGAATTCGCTTGAAGTGGCTATACAAGTATGCATCCTAGGTAAGATGTGATTCAAGCCCTAAATCGGACTAGCTTATGGCTACCTCGGTTTCATTTGTAATCTAAACATCATTTGTTGACCATGGTAGGTGGGCTACAAGGAATCATCTCAGAAGTAAAAGCTATTCTTCAAAATCTAGCAGCAGTTTAAAAAATTAAGGATTCAAATCTTTGCCTGCTCACCTACGGCCAATTAAAGTGCGTAAAGCCTCTATCATGCATCGAAAAAAGGTTAGGTTGTTTAAATCTTTCAAAATTTGTGATGAATTTTGCATATTTTTCATAGGTCAACAGATTAAATGGAGGATCTTGGCACCTTCGATCTCTTGCTTCTCTATATGGTGTGCCCCTATATAGATTAGATATATGACAGCAAACCCCATAAACTATTTGATTTCTCCCATAAACTATTTGTGTTGTAAACCCCTATTTAGCTCACCTTTCTACATATACCTCTTTGGTATAACAGTGTCCCCTACTGATTTTTACCCAAAGTAAGAATTTCACAACAAACTTTGTATAGAAATTGTTCTCTATAATTAAACGTATGATAACTGTTGAAACTTAAAGTAAATAAACAACTAAATTAATAACATTTCATATGTAGACATAATTTATAGTTTTATTTAAAATAGCCAACCATATTAGGGTTTGAATAAGGTGCCCTAGAACATTTGCCACAACTAATCCCAAAGGCAGGATACATCACCCCTAGGCCCACAAGTGGCAAGAACACATCCACCCAACATGGTGTGGTCTACTTACAAGGGGAACCCATCTCTGCCCTCACTACTCATGTCTCCTTATTAAGCCATATATGATAAATTCCAACCTTTAGTTCACTTCTACAAGCAACCATTGTAGACATTGGAAAGGAAAGAATAATAGGCTGCTCTGGAACTTTCGCCACAACAAATCCCAAGGGTTAGGGTTGAGTTAACATGATACTACATATGTACATTTATCCTCCCCAGTTTTCTTTTTCTCCTAAACAATTTTTAGCCAACTACAAAGGCTTTATAAGAGTCGCATTGAAGATTTTTGGTTTTGTTGATTTATAATGACTTTATCTTCCATAAAAATCTTATTATGTTTATGTTGGGCCTACTCTTCCTACATGCCCTTTTTAATTATGTTAAACTTAATGAAAAATATACATATGATCAAATTTTAGTTCCATAGGGCAACTCTCAATATAGAGCTTTAAAAGGACATAACATAGTCACTTATGCTTAGCCCATTGTAAGTCTTGCAAATGAGCCTAGTCTATGTGTCATTATATATAACCATGCCATATTTTAGGATCTTCATTCCAAATGCTGATTTTATTATAGCCTTGAAAGTCTCAAACTCTAAATCCATAATGTTCATTTGTTTCCATTAGAAAAATAACATTCTTACCCTTTTCTATAGGCCCCAACCCCAATCCTCTTCTCCACGGGAAACCTTTGCAAATTCACATTTATATACTCTTGTTGGGTTCTTCCTATTCTTTTTTCGCTTTGGTTGTCCTTCATCATAAAAGAATTGATATTGATGTTGGTATCAATACATTAATACATTTATTATCGATATTCCTTTTTTATGCAATATCACATTGTCAATTCAATACATGGCATACTCATATAAGTTTATTGATGCTTGGTGACAAAGGGATTTGTATTGTTTGACACTTTATTGATATACATTACCTCTTTATTTTAATACATTTATATATTGATCAATAATGGCATACACAAGGTATACAATTGTAGCATTGACTGGTAATTGATACACAATATTGCACACTCATTTCAATTGATAGTTATAATAGATATACAAGATCGATGGTCCCCTTTACATATTATGCATGCTTGATACTGCATGCATCCTTGTTACGTACAAGCTTGATATGCATTATTGTCATTTGATACATCAGTCATCATGTTACATGAGATATCAATGCTCTATACATTCTTATCTTTCATAAGGACCTAGTATCTTATCAACTTTTCATTTATAAGTTACAAATGTCTTATTACATACAAGATGGATAAGTTATTATTGTATACAGGGTTGATAATTGTCCAGTGACTGGTGCAAGAACATGGTGCTAATGATGAAAGGATATGATGATTCATAGATAATGTTTTTAATCTTGGTATAAAAAACTTGCATGGATCATTTCGGATAATCGAGTGGTAATCTATTTCTTTGGCTGTCGGCATTGTGAAATTGATGAGGATTTGGTCTATATGCATCGAAACAAATGGAAAGCCTTCTTATAGCCTTGATTATCATTCACATTATTTAGAAAGGCATTGTAATTGCCTTGATGATAATCGACACCATTGATATTTTTGTACATTTCAAAGGCATTGTAATTGCCTTGGTTATTGTCGGCATCATTTACATTTCAGAAGGTATATTTTCAAGTCATCAGCATCATACTCATCAAAGCACCCAAAGACACAATCACCTATTTAAAGCATATCTAAGACACAGTGATATGAGCATCTTGATGTTGACAGTTGTCGACATCAGCGTGGTCTGTTAGTGCACAAAGATTTCTTGTAAAATCTTTAGCAGTTGTCGAAGCTACTCTTACAGCCAACATAGTTGCTAAACATTAGTCTGAATTAGTTGAAAAGTTTGGTAATTTTGTTCTCAAGTGACTTCATTTGGTTTGGGTTAACAATCTCAAATCGTAAGTTTATTATTTCTTCTTTCAAAACTGTTTGCAAATTGACTTGGAGTTGGTTGTCTTTGATATCTCAAGGGATTACCAAGATAGTTGTGAAAGTTTGATTGAATACTTTGTTTTACTAGTCATAATTTCAATTTTTTAAATTAACTGGAAATATAATTTTTATAAAAGATATGGAGGAGTTTTTTTGTAGGGACATAGTGTCTGTTGATGATATTGAGCTTGATTTTGAACAATATTTTGAAATTGGTTTTATTTATCAATCTTAATTATATGAATTATTGGATTTGCATAGAACAATACTTTTGATCAGATGAGATATAGCATATAGACTATATATATTATTTTATGAAGCACTACATAGAGTTGCATACAATTTGTTTTATAGAGTTCCCAAGTCTCAAGGAACTGAGATACATAGGAAATGATACATATTGAAATATAGATGATGCTTTGTATTCTCAAGGAACTGAGATACACAGGAAATGATACATATTAAAATAGAGATGATACTTTGTACATTTAATTTCAGAATTGTGATGTTGTTTTAGTTCCAATGAGGCACTTTCATTTGCTAGTAAGGCATTCTTCTGTGAGTGGTTTTTCATCCCCATGAGGCATGAGTGCTTTCCACTCATGAAAAACACCATTTATGATTCTTCTGTTGACTTTGTGGTGTTCATAATTGTCATAAAAATTTTACTTATCTATTTCATTTCATTTGAAGATGTCTATGGATAGCCATATATGAATTAAACTAAACACTTAATTGTTTTAAGGCTAAGTTACCGATGCTGGTTCTGAATGGTAGACCCTTGAGTCATTTTAAGACTCTTTATCTAGTATGTGATGGCTAAGCATGTTTTGCATTTTGGTTACCCACACTTTTCACGATCCCATTTTGCAGTTTTGCAAAGAGGAAAAATGAGAAACATGACAGCTTAAATAAGTGTGCCAGAAAAAAAAAAAAAGAGTATGTATAGCAGACCTCTTTCTACATAGGCTTCATTGTGACCCACAAAGGCAGCAAGATTGCGATGATGCACACAGCTCTTTCTCACTGAGTTTAATCTTTTTTGAATTGCCCTTGTGAATGATGATGCTACTCTTGGTAAAGGTGTGTGTGAAAGGTCTACATCACACTAGATTCCAGTGAAAATACCCCACCCATATAACGTTGCTAGATCAGTTAAGAAAAAATCTTTTTTTTGTTAAATCATTTTTATAGTAGCCCATTGCATGATTAACAACCTTAAAACCATTATACCCAAGAAATCAATGTATGAGATAATTATTAATTCACAGCCTTCAACATCACATTTGTCTTGATTAAGACACTTTGAGATGTATCTACTAAAAAAGTGAGATGAGTAAAGATAGCTTCATTGAATTGTAAAATGTTTACAGAAATTGTACATAACTCACAATTGATTTAATCAATTAAATAAACACAAACTCTCCCAAAATTGTAAGTAGAATCGAATGACCAACTATCATAATTGTTCACTTTACGGTCACAAGATCCAATTAATTACATTGCAAAAAACTAACAAAAACCATCTCATTTTAACCCTCTATTAGAGAGGGATTCGTCCTCAAAAACATACTAGGGATGAAGCAACCCATAGTGACAAAAAATATAAAAAATTGGCTGTCTAAAAACAAATGTCTTGCCACAAATGTGTTCAAGACTACAGCAACTTCGCTACCTCCCATGGACACAAGCAGCCTCAAAGATACATCAATGAAATAGTAATTAGAGCTCAACATTGCAACGAGACCATATCTTCAAAGAAGATAAATCTGAAGCTAGAAATTAAAAGGCAGGCAACTTGCTTAAATCGTCAATTCCAACCTAGGAACTAACATAGCTCTAGATTTCATGGAACTACTAAAAAAACAAATAAAAATGAGCGGGAATAAAGATAACTTCACTTAATTGTAAAATGTTTACAGAAACTATGCATAGCGCACAATTGTGTAGCTGGGACTTGGTTCTCTTCTTACAACAATGAATTTAGAAATGGAGAACACAAATCAATTCGATCGATGACTTTAATTAAATTTACACAAACTCTCCCAAAATTATATAGAATTGAATGAATAAACATCATAATTGTTTGTTTTACTGTCACAAGGTCCCATGAATTACATCGGAAAAAAATAACAAAAACCAGCTCAATTTCACTCCCTATAAGAGATATTCTTCCTAAAAACTTCCTAGGGATGAAGCAACCCACAATGACAAAAAAATAAAAAAATGGTTGTCTAAAAATAGATGTCTTGCTACAAATGTGCTCAGGACTACAGCAACTTGGCTACCTCCTATGGCCACAAGCAGCCTCAAAAATACATCAATGAAATAGTAATCAGAGCTCAACATTGCAGCGAGATCATATCTTCAAAGAAGATATATAAAGCTAAAAATTGAAAGAAAGGCAACTTGCTTAATTCATAAGTCCAACCTAGGAACTAACATAGCTCTAGATGTGATGGAACTACTAGAAAAAAAAATAACGAGTAGGAATGACAGTGTCTAAACGAACATCAAGTATGAGTGAGGACAGTTCGGGAGGGTGCAATGAGGATGCGAACAGAAAAGATTTTGATTATGGTGTTTGGAGAGATCTCTAGCTATTGAAGAGGATAACAAACTATTGCACCTCTGGTTGGATACATGCAGATGCATTGGTTGTGCCACTGCTTCCAAGAAACTGCACTTTACATGCATTTGAGATGTTGCAATGGGGTTTTAAGGGCAAGCTATTGGACTCTCCTCTAAGGATGTATATTAATTATTGGGAGAATTAATGTTCAATTTTTATTTTATTGGGGTTAGGGTTGAGTTTCCTGCTTTTCCACCAGGTGCATCTCAACCTCTTCAGTTATATCTTGTTGCACAGGAGTTTCAAAATTTTCAAGTCTTTTTTCACTAGAATCAACCTTAATAGAGTCATTATGGTTATATGAATGGATTCTTTGCCTTAGAACACTAACATCTTCAAAATCCCATATAAAATCTATATGACCATTTCATTTCTTCAATATGCACTATGGATGTCCCTATCTAACTATATATCTTTTAATTGCATATAATAACTAATTTATGTGCTTTTTCATGACTATGTTACTCATATAAATTTTTGGCTAAAATTTTTATACTTGATCTTTGACATAGGGGCACAATATGGAGCAACCGCCCGGAGGGGATGCTGGTGATGTTCCCGGCTCATCTACACATGAGCAGGTAAAACTCATTGTAATTGTGCAAACTAGACAGAAGCAAAATGTTATTTTTTTAATGTTGTTTTCTTCATTGTTTTGGAGTAATTTTGATAATACTAATACTATTGTTGTCACAGAGGGCCAGTGGTCAGAGGGAGGGAAAGGAACCTACACTCCCTCAGCAGTCTGCACCTGAGGAGGACCCGTTTTATATTGATTTAGCAGAGACCGATGACCCAATCGGTTCGATTAAAAAGTTGCTAAAGAAAATTGGCAGAGAAATTATACGTTTGGCAACCATTAAGCCTACTAATTAGGAAATAAAAAATAGGGCATTTGAATTGTTGCACACCTCTGAAACCTTAAAAGTAAGTATTAATGAAATTTTTAATTATAACAAGAGTTCAATAATGGTTTTTATGTTATGCTCTTTTATGACATTAATTAAAATATGGATGCGTTGTCTTTACAGAGTTTTTTACATGATTTCGAGCCCCATTCCCATGATGAGGGTGCTGCAGGTGGTTCAGGTAGATCGCATGTTCCATTCCCCACTTGTGTTTTCCATTGAATATAGATAGGAATTATCATAATCATTGACAATACATGCAGTTAAGATTGAATTTATGCATGCGTTCTATATTTATGCATGCTCTAACAATTTTATTCTTTAGCTTCAGATCCTATGATGACGCTGCCTCCATCCAGGACAACCACAAATCTCTGTTCGACTGTTGAGTCGACAACACGTAGCTTATAGGCATCGACTGTTGCACCATCTACTGGTACACAAATCCCTCTTTTTCTCTCTTTTGTTATGTGTTTAAGTGTTATGTGTTTACGATGTAGATTGTAATGACCCCCCTTTGGTAGTCACTCAACGTTTAAACTTTTTCACAATTTGTTTACAACTATTTATTTGATACGCTTTTAGTTTTTATAATTCACATGAATGATTAACCAGACTCACATGTCTACTATCTTTGAACTCAAAAATTACTTTTTCGTGTATTTTTCACATCTTCTTGCATGAATCATCACCTTCTTTTGACTGTTACAATTGCCGACTCCTGTTCAGTTGCTATTTCAATGAGTACACCAAGCCTGCACAAATTATACTTGTTCACTACAGCCTGAAAAGATTTACACTAACCACTAAGCCTGCACAAATTATTCATCAAAAGAGGATGAATGCACATATGGACACCAACATAGTGGCCTCAAATAGGCACTGGACACATTATGCAAAGATTTTATGGGAATTCTAAAAATATGGACACTCATATTTATTGATTAATTATAGATGTAATATCCCATTTTTGGATAAGCAAGGAAATAGGGATAATTACCTCTACTTCCTTTTTCACTATGCCAAATAAATGCAAAATAAGCAAGTAATGAAAGTTACACTTAGATAAACTTCTATATACAAATTGAAATAAATGCGATAACTGATATAAAAGTGTTTTATCCTTATGGATATGGTTTATCACTTTATTGATATGAATGTGTTGTTGCATCTCATGTAGCTAACAATCTTATGCAAATGATTTATTGCTTTCAGCAATGGCTGTGATATCTGATAGGACAAAGTATATACCCAACAATTGATGAGATGATGTTGCCTATGGTGATACAATTTCTATATCTTATCTTATCTTTATAGTTTATGTAATGGAGTGTGATATGTTCCTTATAACAATGATATTGCTCTTTTAGATACAGACTTTTGTACTTGCAATGTCTGATATAGAGATTGAGTTGCAGTGTCAAATATGGATATATATTCTTGTAAAGTTAATCTGATGTTGTTTTGGATGTTTATCTATTACATGCAATCAATGATGGATGCCATGTCTGATCTATTATCCTTAGTCTCTGCAATTCTTAGATGCATCTCTGATTTGCCAATATATGCCTGTATAAAAATGCTAATGGCAGTTTCCTCTAAATAGAGCAGACCGAACTGTTAATTTATCTGAAACAGGTTAATTTATCTAAACTTATGAAACTTATGAAACTTTTTGCAATAGGAGCTCCAACACCATTCCCTGGATGTTCCTATGTTCCTAGTATGGGAACGGTGAAGGATGTCATATTGATCGTCAGCGACGATGAAGGCATTCCATTAAAAGTAGCCAAAGTTCCAGGTACTTTAAAGTTATTATTCTATAGTGATATAATAGTAATTTAGTTTTTGATCACTCTTCATCAACTAATGATCCCATGATTGTTTTGTAGGGAATGATGTTTTTTGGAAAAAACTTGGTGATGAGTGTTTGCGAATATTCGGGCCCACCGTGTGTGCCTGGTGGAACATCATATCCTAACTAAAACCCCAAACCACTATTTTGATTTCATATCATTGCTAGAATAGTTTTCCTTTTCATCCATTTCTTGAACTATATTAAAGGTAGCTTCACTTCATTTATGAGTCTAACATGTTTTTTTTTACTTAAAAGGTGGAATCTCCAAGACAAAAAGTTGAAGGATGATCTTATAGAGAGCATGACCCAACTCTTTGGACCTCATGCATTTGAGAGAAACAAGCTCCTTGAAAAAGCTAGTTTATGTTTGAAGTATATTAGGGACCAGTACAAAAAAAAAATTATGGGATAACCCTAGGTACGAGCGTCCGCCCTATGTTCCTGAGGCTGAGTGGCAGGCTCTGATTTTGGATGGAAAGTATAAAGCTAACAAGAAAAATACAATTACACCAGTAGAGAGTACACCAAGGTATGTGATACTATTGAGAATGTAATTATGTACTAATTAACCTCTATATTTATACTATCTAACATATTTCAAACTTTTCATAGATTGCCTGACACATCAAAGGCAACAAAGGCAAGACTAGAAAAGCACGAGACACACAAGCTCAGCTCTATTGGTTTTTTGAAACTTCAAGCACGAGTTGTAAGTATTCCTGATCCTCAACTTTTGCAACTTTTGTATTTCCTTTTGATATTTGAACTACCCTCCATTGGTTGATGAAACAATGCAAGTAAAATTCACCATACCATGCAAAAATGCAAGGCTTAGAGTTCAAGGGATGCCTCACAGAAGAGGATAAGAGAATTGGCTTCCAACAAGGCTATAGAGCCGTGGCTAAATGGCTACGAGCTGAAATCAATGTGGAAGGTTCTAATAATGATGCATCTGAGCCACAGGTGAATAAGCTAATTTCAAATTGAATACTTTACCAATTAGTCTATTTGATGTTAAGTTCCAATATAAAGTGAGCATATCTGTTTTAAGCAAGCAATGATAACAATGCGTAGGATGTTGGAATGCAACCTAACAATCCTTCTACATAATCTGTGAATGCTGAAGGTTCACATGATGTGCATCCCAGTGGTGGAGGTATACATTTGCTATTAAATTTTTTATATGTAATTGCAATTGGTGTTTGGATTAACGTAACATTTTGTATAGCAGTTGTAGAGGATTGAGGGGTTGATTTTCATGAGTGTGTTGACGTTGAGTCCAGACAAAATGATGTGGTCAGATCAGGTAAAGAGCGTCATAGTTATGTTATTTAAACTAATTAAATACTTGTAACAATTATAATAAAATATTTTTGATTTAACTCTTTTTTGTTATTGCAGAGGACCCCCCTTTGCAACAGCATAGGAATTTGAGATCATCAAGAACAAAGAAAAGAACTGATGAGGGGAGAATTGATTATGACACTGATGCTCCTCTTAGAGCTTACATAGAAAAAAAAATAGAAAGAAAAAAAAGAAATGATTGTCATCTACATACCTTAATTGATAATGATTGAATTTCATGTCTTAATGAATTTAATTATGTGCTAATGAATTTTCATGAATTATGTGTAAATGCAAAATATTGATGAATGTTGCATGTTTATGAATCTAATGTGTTAATGAATGTTATCATGTGATATTGATTGAATGTTACATTTTATTAATGGTTGAAAGAATGAATGAATGTTAGATGTTAATGGGGAATGTGGAGTGATGTTAGGGGGAGGGGGGTGGGGCCAAATGAGCTTCCACCTTCACGTGGTTGGCCTTGTTTAGTAGAGAATATTAAACTATTCTTGAAACAAAGTGAAGCTCAATAAGATGTAAGTGAAGCTCAAATTGGCACAAATAGGGAGTCAATATGATGTAAGGGGTCATTTGAAGTCCTAGGGTGTCCTAGGAAGATTTATGGGTGTATGGTAGTGTTTACATGATGTAATAGGCTATTAAAGTCCCTAAATGATGTAAAATGCACTCAAAGTGCAAGATCTTGTAAAATTGCCAGCATTGGCAACATAAGCCAACTAAGGCTTGAATGGGGTTAGTTAAGGTTATAGGTGTGTGAAGAGTGTTTTAAAAGGTATTTTAGAGTCATTTAGGAATGACATTATAGTTTTCATAAGTCTTTAGCCAAGAAAAGGTCACAAAAGATAATCAAAGGTAATGAGGTTTTTATCACTAAAAGTGAAGAGCTTGTTGATTTTTGAACTCCACTTCTAAGGATACTTGGATTATTTCCATATCTAACAACTTGTGAACACATTGAATTATAATATTATTGTCTTTCAGCTTAGTGAATATCATTGTGGTTTCACTGTTAGAGATCAGAAAACATCTATTTTTTGTTTCATTAATATTCTTTGTAGCATGCAACAGTGATTTTTGTCAACTGATGCAGTTCCAGAGGACGGAGGTGAAACTACAGAGTTGGAGGTATATGACTTTAAAGGAGATGGAGGAATAGCATTAGCTATGTACACTACTAATGAGGTATGTAGTCCTCTCTTTTATGACAAATATAATTTCCTATTCTAATTCTAATTGAGCAAATATCAAATATTCAATTATGATTAATTATTTATGTGCAGTCTATTCCTGCATTTGCTGATGCATCAATGGCAACAACTTATGAGAAGAAATGGCCCCTTTACCTGAGTACTAAAAACACAATTTTAAAAAAATATGATGGAAGGTATGTTTTCAAATCAATACAAGGATTGACAATCTTATTTTTACCTTTTTCTCTAACACACCTTACTTCCCATGTTATCATTCTTTATGATTCTCTAGCTTAATGATCCTCATATTCTCGAAGATTCTTCTTATATGTGACTTAAATTGGTAGGTTTAAAGATATCTTCCAAGAGGTATATGAGGCCAGTTGGAAAGCTAAATATGATGCATCAGGAATATGGTCAGTTTTGTTTCTTGGAACAATAATATGAAGATTGTAATGTTGATTATCTTGACTCTTTCGGGCACACAATAACTTCTTTCAATGATTGATTCATGAACAATTATGAGCATACGCTTATTGATGACATGGTAGCCTATGCTTTGAAGAGTGATGGTGCCTATGTTTGGGCATGCAAAAATTATGACGGTGATGTGCAGAGTGATTTTCTTGCACATGTAATCACCTAAAAATGGTCATCTAAACTATTAGCCCCCTTTTCAACATTTTGGCTAAATTAATTTAATCATTTATCTAGACCAAATTGCTAATAATCAATTTATTTGATTATAACCTATAGTTTGACTATGCTATCTGAAGTTCATTATTTGATTAAAAGAACATGTCCCCTTTTAATTAAATAAAACACCCCATTCTTCTAACCCACTTAAAGTGTACACATAAAGTCCTTTTTCTATTTTACAATTAAAAGAAAAGGCTTGTGAGACTTTTGTCTTATATGACAAGTCAACTTATATTCTATTGGTTGACTTGTATGTGCACGTGGATCACTCCTATTTTCGAATTCAACCGTTGATCATCCACCATCTTCATCTTGATCTCCACTGTCCGTACATCTTTAAAAGGGAGAGAGCTTTCCCCATCAAAGCATCCTCATTTTGAATATTGTTATGCTGCAGGTTTTCTAACAGGTTTCTTTGGAGCTTTGTGGAGAACTTCTATTTCTTGTCTACATTCTCTCATACCATAGCATCTTAGCTTAGCTTTCATTTTTACATGTAGCTTAATCTCACATAGCTTAATAATGGTATTGTAACACTCTCATACATGTTTTAGCATAGCTGCATTTGACATTCTCATTCTAGCTTAATCTTCATTTGCATTGCATCCTTGAGGAACTCCTTGGGACATTTGCATTCTTGCATCTTGTCTTTGGAACCTCCCATTGCATGGTTTACTAGCAAGAAGAGTATCTCTAAGGCTCATCTGAGAGCCTTTTTATTCCTGAAATATACTCTCTTGCACTCCGTGGATAGGGAGCTCTAAGCCGGCATCCAAGCATTCCAAACTCATGGAATTGTTTGGATAGAAGGGTTTAGAGTGGGACACTTTCGAGTGTACATTTTTGGCGCCCACCGTGGGGCTTGAATCAAGTTCTAGATCCATTTGTTTTTATTTTTTATCTCTGGTTTTTTATAGCAGCATATTGGATCTAATCAAATGCTTTTGTAGAATTATCACTTTGATTTTAAGGCCAACCCATAAGTAAATTGGTTTGAAGGTCAAAAACTTAGTTGGTTTAAAGATTTGATCATATCTTTTAAACCGCTTGGAGTTTGGTTCTGAAATTTTTTTTACAGGTTGGATATATGCTCAAAATGTCTCAGTCTGATTTGCAGAGCATTTTGACATGATTTTCGAGAGTTATAAGTTTTTCTTAATTTTTCATAAAAAGCCGTTTCTTATCGCAAATCAGCGAATTTTTTTTAAAAACTTACATTTCCAGAAAGTGTTTTTAATTCTAATGGGGGTTTTTTTTTGTGTTTTGAATTTTGAAGTCATATTAAAGATCAAAAACTCGATTTGATAAATTTGGTCTATTTTGACAAAATTGATTTCTAGAGTGCAAATGAAGAGATTTTTTAAAATTTCTTGCATTTTTGGAAAGCTCTCTGATTTTTAATAGGGGTCTCTTATTTTCATTTTCATTTTTGGATACAAAATCACAGTAAACAAGTCCAATCTTGTTGACTAGGTCAAAATCAAAGAGTAAAAATGAGAGCATTTGTGATTAACTTGCACTTTCTTTGCATGCACTTGGTTGGAAGATAAATTGGATTTTTGAGGCAACTCACCACTTTTTATTGCAGATTTTTATGTTATTTCATACTAACTTGTGGTGCTAACAAGTTGCGATTGCAGATTGCCATCCTTGTGAAAAAAATTGAAACATTGCATAAAAAGAATGCATGAAAAAAGCTTCAAATGCATAAGGGCTACTAACGATTGTTTGCAGGGCTGCCCAACGCATAAAAACCCAATTTTGCTTGTTCTTTACTTTTTACATGTGCGGCATATACTATTTTTTTTTTAGGCACATTAAAACTTATGATTGAGATCTTTTGGTGATAGGAGAGTATGCTCTTCACCCTTGTGGTGAATCAGAAATCTTGACTTACTATTTGGTTTCAAGAGTAAGAGGCAACTGAATCTTCTTGGTGCGTTTGGGGGAAGCAATCAAGGTAGGAGAGTATGCTCTTCACCCTTGAGGTGAATCAGAAATCTTGACCCTTGAGAGTGGATCCATTTTGTGGTAGTTAGATTCCTTTAGAGGGCCTGCTCTCGGACAACCTGAGAGGAAAGACCCAAGTGGGGACAAGCAGATTACCCGGCTCTTCCAACCCATTATAAAATCAAGGCTACCAAAGACACAAAACTTTGGTAGACATAGTGTTTGTCTTCGCCTAGTGTGATCGCTTATGGGATTTTGACCATAAGGAGATCACTAGGCAAGAATGCTTAAGGTACTCTTGTGATTGCGAGATCGGTTACTCATCGCAAGGTGAGGTGTCCCGTAATTGGGAGCAAGAGGAACACTATGAACGGAAGCCCTATCTAAACACCCTAAGTTAGTAACTACCTTTTTTAGCCGCTCAACTTCTTGGTGCAAGGATTGATCCTAGTGGACTACCCGGATCACCCCAAGATTTACACTCACCATATGTGTTCCCTTGGTTATGCTTATGGCATTTTCATGAAAAATCCAATATCTCTTGTGGGAAACCACTTGGTGTGAGGCAAAGGAGCATCAAGCGTGGGCCAAGTTGTTGAGTAATGAACCATGACTTCTAGGTAGATATTGCTTGATGTGTTCTCAAATGTGGTATACCAGTGAAAATCTTTTGAACATACACATGACGATAGTTCTAGGGATTTCTTTTAAGACCTCACATATGCTTGTATCATGCAAGGTTGCTTTGTCCCTTGCTTGATTGTTTGAAGACTACTCCATGTGTCACTATCTTGCTTGGAAAGAAATTGTTTTTGAACATCAAATTTGCTATGCTATCAACTATTGTCAAACTTTGTCAACCAAGTCAAAACATCAAATGCAAAAATTTTCTTGTGTTTCTTGCTAAGGGGAGTTTCATCATTTGGCTATGATTTGTTATGTCTCTAGTGCTTAAACATGCTTAAAGTGGCTCTTTGGTCTTAGTGCTCTTGGTCTTTTTGTCTTCATGGTCTATGCATACTTGCTAGTTATTTTTTTGCTACAATGGTTCCCTTGATTTCTTGACTACACTCTTGGGTTGGAGAGTTGTTCACTTGTCACCCTACTTGCTCTATCTATTTGGCTATTTGGGCATCTTGCCTAGCTATTGACTTGAGTCATTCATGTCATAAGTTTCTTGGACATATTTTTTGACAAGTCGCTTTAATCTCTCTCTACTATCTTGGCAAGTGAATAATCTACCTCTCTAGTTTGGACATCAAGCTATCTTGTGTTACCTTGTTAGCTTCCTCTAGTCTCCTTCATGCTTGATTATCTATCTATCACTATGGAATTCAAATCTTGTGCTACCAAACCTCAATTGAATCTAGATGATCATGATATCCTCCATGTCACTAAAGAGTTTCAAGATCTATATGCACGATATAAAGAACTAGAAGAGATAAATGATCTTTCTTACCTTCATCTCTCTAAGCGCATGATAGAAATGAAGTCTAAACTTGAGAAAAGGTTAGAGGAGAAGATTGCATCATTACATGAAACTTCCTTAAGGTCTTTACATGCATGTGAGTCACCTTCTTTGAGGTCATCCTCTTCTTCTAGGTCTACATGCTCTACTTCAAGACATCAAATGTCTTCATCTTCTAGATCTAAAGACCTCTTTAGAGAACAAGCAAGTGATACCTCCTTTGAGCCTATGCCAAAATTTCATGATAAACCTATCTTTGATCAAGAAAATGATGAAGACATGTATGCATGCTATTCACTTGGGAAGCAACCAAAGGACTCTAGACATACTTCTAATAGAACTTTTGCTCCCTTGGAAGATTCTTACGATGACACTTTGCAAAAACTTCTTGTCAATAAGATCATCATGTTACCTAAGTCTAGCTCATATGGAAACCCATTCTTGGATATCTATTGTGCTTATCATCAACATAATGAGCATAGTACTTCAGATTGTATTGAGCTAAAACATAAAATCCAAGATCTTATTGATAATGGAATTATTGGAACCTCTAGTGATTCATGTGGTGAGGGTACTTTTCTTGAGAAAGATCATATTAATGAACCTATGTCTAGTAGTGGCTCCATTACATCTTCCACTTCTTCCAACACTCATGCATCTCCCAACACTTCAAATCTTTCCAACATGCCTCCATCAAATAAAGAACCTAGTGCTTTCCATATGCAATATGTGTACCCTCAAGGGCTACCTCTAAAAGAAACTCAAGCTAACCTTCACTTGGTTGCAAACCTTTTCCATGCTACCAATCCTAAACATCCTCAACCTTCATGCACTACTCCATTCACTCTTAATTCTCCTTTGTCCTTAGAAGTGGCTCCATGTCAAGAGGACTCTCAAAAAGAAAAAGTTATAAATGTCAAGAAAGATCAAGATCAAGCACCCTTTCATCTCTTTCAAGATTTTTCCCCTCCATGTCCTATATCTTGTCCACCCCCCAAGTATTATGATTAAGATACCACTTCCATTATCTCCCTTGAGCTTACTGAAAATTATGAGAAAAGTTCTCTTCCTATGCTATCCAAAGCTACTTGTCAAGATCAAAGCATCCCCTCATGTTCTACATCTCCACATCCACTTCAAAATTGTGCTCAAGCTTCAAGTGCTTCTATTAAAAATGTTGTTCCTATCAAAGGTACTCATGAGTCTATTGATGGCTTTGACCATGTTTCTCACTCTAAAGATGTTGATATCCCTTCCCACTATCCATTTGCATCTTCTAAATCTATCCTTGGTCCTTATCCATCTAAGCTAAAGCATTCAAACCTTCCATCCATATTGGGGCCTTATGTTCCTCCATCTCCTACATTCACTCCTAGCTCATTCCCTAGCTCTCCTATAATACCTCAAGATCAACAAAGACACTCATCCTTGATGACTTTTCACCCATCTATACATCTAAACCAGTCATATCATCCTTATTCATCCACAAATCCCAAGTCCTTTGGAAGTGAGAATAAACATAAGAATCCATTGAAAAAGAAAGATCGCTATGTCCCATCTAATCAACATGTGAATGCTAAGAAGGAAAATGCATAAAAGAGACTACAAAGGTCCACTATTAAGAGAGCTAAATCAAAGAAAATGTGGGTTCCTAAATCCATCATTGAAGAAATACACTCTCAAGCACCCAAAGAATGAGGAAAATCTAAAGCTATGTGGATTCCCAAGTCTCTTTTAAAAGACTTGAATATTGAAAATACTTCAAAGTTGACATTTAAGCTTCCAAAGGCTTCCATTCCATCTTCTTCCAAAAATTTTCCTAAAATTATTCCAAAGCCTTCCACTCCACTTTTTTCCAAATCTCTTCTACCACCTCATACATCTAAATCTCAAGCTATTTCATCCATGATTCCTCCATTGTTCCAATACCCTTCAAGGTGTGTGTCAATGTTGATCTTGTCCAATATTTCAACTACCCTCATGAAATCCTCTAAAGCTTACACTTACTTTCTATACATGAACTCTTATCCTCAATATATTCTTCCTACTACCATTTCTCTTTCATCACCCTATCAACATCTTTGAGCATATCTTTCTATGGTCTTGGCTTATCATGACTTATCTTTTCTATTGGAGCACTATCTACATTCAAACAGCTTGAGCTCTTTCTAAAAATTCAAAAAAAAAAAAAAAAAAAAAGAAAAAAAAAAAATGTGCCTTGGTGAAAACCACTTCTTGTGGCACCTTGGTAGCAAAAGGAAAGAGAAATAAATCCATCCTATGGTGAAAACTACTTCTTGTGGCACCTTGGATAAGTACCATGATGAAAACCTGGCAAATAGGCATCATGCGTAATTCTTCCACCATCCATCTATCCCCTCTTCTCTCTTTGATCTTGACAATGTTGAGCTATCTTTGCATATTGGCTATCTTATCCACGAGATTTTCTATTGTGCTCTCCCATTCACTCATAGCCTCTATCTTGAGCTTTATTCTTATTGCTCTATCCCATTGCTATACTATCTAGTTGACCCCTTGGTCTTGATCACGATAAATGAAACATGGTTCTCATAGGTCTCTTGACATGGCTACTCTTTTGGACTACACACTTCATGCTATCTCACTTGTTGGCTTCATTGCTTATCCTACATGCTATCTTTCTCATTACTTCCATTGCTTATCCAAAACATGCTTCATATGACTATTTCACCTCTTTCCCTAGCTTGGGTACTCTTAAGGAGTCAGTCCTTGAGGATCACTTTTACTTGCTTCATACTCTTTTTTCATCCATCTTTGCTTATCCACTAGCTCGTTGCTCCATCATATCCTATACCTTGCTAGACATTGGGAGAAAATGATGTGATCTTGCTTGAGAACTAGTGATATCTAAAACCTTCTAAAAAATCATAAAAATCATATATGATGCTGAAAAAATCCTAAAAATCGAAAAATGTCTTGAAAAAATGATCATCATAATGAAAACCTGGCAATAGGCACTTTGATGTATCACCAAAAAAATTCAAAATTCAAAAATACAAAAAATTGAAAAAAGTCCTAAAAAAATCTGTCAAGTGGTGAAAATCTGGAAACAGGTGCTACTTGAGACCCTTGCACCTCTTTCTATCAGTCTCAATCACCTATTTTGCTACACATTTCCTAGCTTGGAATTGTTTCTTGTCCTCATCTTGGGGGCACAACTGCTTAGCCTATTGAGGTATTCTTGTTCTTTAGGGTTTCTTTGACAACTCACAAAATAGTGTTTCTCAACACTTCCCCCACTTTGACATCAAGTGTTTTTCAACACTTTACAGATAGTTTACCTATGGTCTCCGATGTCGTGATATTTCTCACTATCAGAATCAAGTCTGGAAGAAATGGCCAAGTGACTTACACGCACGCACTTTAACACTTAAACAACTGAGCTATGCTAATCTTTATCTACCTTGTGTGCTGTCTATGACAATTTATTTACTATATGTTCCATCCCTAAATAGTCTTTCAAGGATGTCATTGACTAGAAGACTGGGGGCATGGGACATATTTTCTTGATTTCTACTTGTGGGTAAACTTTTTTTTGCCTATAGTGTTGTAAGCATTTATGCTAGTCCTATTCAACATGTTGACTTACAAATGTATCATCCTTGACTGTTTTGCAAGACCGCACTCAAGGTTTATCTTGGCGCTTATGCCTTAATATAGGTGTAATCTTGCTAAATTAAACTTAGGGAATCTAATTGCGTAGTTATCTTGACTTACATGTCTATGGTGCTTAGATTGGATTTCCACATACCTATCTAATATCGATCATATTCATATCCTCATAGTTATACTAGTGATGGTTGTATGATCTCATGATGTCCTTAATAAATGCTCAATGATGAAATTAAGAGTCTAAATGTTATGCACTTCTTGCTGGTAAACCACTTTGCATATTAGCTTGCATTTTAGGTTCATTTTCTAGCTTAGTCTTGCATTCTTGCATATGGGGAGAGCTCTCTCTTCATCTTTTCACAGACATATCAGCTAACTCTTTTCATATATTTCTTTACTTTCTTCTTGTTCATGTCTTTTCACCTTCTTAATCTTTCGCTTCATCTCTTTTCTATCTTATCATCACATTATATAAAGTTTTGACCTCTTAAATAATTTCAACGTCCTAGATTCATTTTCGAGATCGAAATCCAAATTTGAGTTCATCTTGATGGTCAAAATTGTCTTTTAAAATTCTACTTTCTTCTGAGCAGTTAGCTGACCTTTTGAGGTCTAATCTCTGAATCATCACTGGGGCATCTTCATTTCTTCATGTCTTCATCATTTCCATACTTCATATCTACTTAAATTCACTATTTCATGTCTAAAATCACCTTTCTACTCATTTCGACCTTATTTTTATGCTATATCCTTCAAGGTCAACTCTAGTCAAACTGGGGCATTTTATCAATTTTTTTATATACTCATTCTTGGGTTCTAATCATCTATCTATCATCTTGGACATTGCTATATTCTAATTTTCTCATTTCTAGCCAGTTTTTGCATCCCCTTACCTCATTTCAATTTCGATCTCGAGGGGGCAGAAATACTCTATCACTACTTAGGAGCATTTGTTTGATCTTCTCACTTGCTCTCACTCTATCCGCTTTGCTAAGTGTTAGCATTCTTCTTGAATTCTAACATCATCTTCCTAGTGTTCAGTACTACCGCTATCAGGCTGTACATTTAGGACTTGCTATCTTTTTCTACATTTCGTTCTTCAAAATCAGATATCTATATCTACCACTGCCTACTTGGCTTTCTATTTTCTTTGACATAATGTGTTCCCAGATCGATCACACATTAGTCAAAGAGGGGCAAATGTAATCACCTAAAAATGGTCATCTAGACTATTAGCCCCCTTTTCAACATTTTGGCTAAATTAATTTAATCATTTATCTAGACCAAATTGCTAATAATCAATTTATTTGATTATAACCTATAGTTTGACTATGCTATCCTAAGTTCATTATTTGATTAAAAGAACATGTCCCCTTTTAATTAAATAAAACACCCCATTCTTCTAACCCACTTAAAGTGTACACATAAAGTCCTTTTTCTATTTTACAATTAAAAGAAAAGGCTTGTGAGACTTTTGTCTTATATGACAAGTCAACTTATATTCTATTGGTTGACTTGTATGTGCACGTGGATCACTCCTATTTTTGAATTCAACCGTTGATCATCCACCATCTTCATCTTGATCTCCACTGTCCGTACATCTTTAAAAGGGAGAGAGCTTTCCCCATCAAAGCATCCTCATTTTGAATATTGTTATGCTGCAGGTTTTCTAACAGGTTTCTTTGGAGCTTTGTGGAGAACTTCTATTTCTTGTCTACATTCTCTCATACCATAGCATCTTAGCTTAGCTTTCATTTTTACATGTAGCTTAATCTCACATAGCTTAATAATGGTATTGTAACACTCTCATACATGTTTTAGCATAGCTGCATTTGACATTCTCATTCTAGCTTAATCTTTATTTGCATTGCATCCTTGAGGAACTCCTTGGGACATTTGCATTCTTGCATCTTGTCTTTGGAACCTCCCATTGCATGATTTACTAGCAAGAAGAGTATCTCTAAGGTTCATCTGAGAGCCTTTTTATTCTTGAAATATACTCTCTTGCACTCCGTGGATAGGGAGCTCTAAGCCGGCATCCAAGCATTCCAAACTCATGGAATTGTTTGGATAGAAGGGTTTAGAGTGGGACACTTTCGAGTGTACGGCACAGAGTTAGTGGTGCAAAATACTATTTTTCATTGAATCTAGCTTTAAACTAATCGTTATATCTAATCTTACATATATCTGTTATTTTTGTAAGGAAGGAAACATGATTACTTTCTTTAGAAGCAAACCTGACTGGATTTTCTATTTTCAGGATTTGGATCTCTTGGTCTGATGACATCTGTCTTGGTGAGATTGTAATCCACTTTACTATTATATATAACTTGGTTCAATTACCTATTTGTTTGGTGTATATGTTTTCTTAAAGGTAAATCATTTTTAAACACAAGATTATTTAATAGTGTTTATGTTATTTGTCAGCAAACATGCACACATTCATCATATTCTATACCCTCATTCTTATTCATACTTTAAGCTGCTCTAGATTTGGTTCGTGAGTTGTATGCTCTAATTAAATATTTTGCTGAATTAAGCTCAATTTTCATATCCTGTACTTGGGGTATTGCCTATTATTTTTTGTGGTGTTCATTTTCGAGCAAGCTTGTCTACATGTACACACCATGACATCTTTACATGGACATTATGTGTTGCCACTTTTATCCATTGGTGGAACTGCATGCATTTAAATGTCTGGCAGATGTGTCCATGATTCTGTGTATTTTTGTAGCTATGAAGAGCTTATATTTCAAAAGTGAAACTTTGGGAGTTAGATCTGCAAGATTGTGTTTGACATATTCTATTTTATCACTATATTTTCCTATCAACAATTATTACAGTCTGCACCTTCAACTAGATCTACTTCATTAAGATCATATGATCCAGCATCTGTACTTTGTATGCATAGCATACTGCTAGGGAATTTAGAGGTAGATGTCTCAACATGCATTTTCACTTTTCATGCAAAGATTGCATGCTAACCTTTCTAAAGGTTATTTTAGAGTGTGAAATATTTTTAGGTCTTCCAGTAAATATTCTATCAGATGGAGTTGTTAAATTGTAATTATATTGTCAACTAGGGTGGCAGTGCTATAATTGTAATGTTTTTTACATTACAGTAGTTCTTTATTTTTATTGAAGGCAATTTAGATTTTTGACAGTGACTAATTTAGTTGTTGGGTCTACTGTTAAAGTTCTCAATAATCTCAGTTTAACATCAGAAGCATCGCCAAGGCTATCTTCCATCTTTGTTTCTAGGCATACACATAAATGTTGCTAATTTAATAGTATTCAAACAAAATGCCTAGTCATCTATAGATATCTCATGGTTCCCTTCTAATGAAATGGCCCAAAAATTAGGAGTGCATATTTGAATCACACAACTTGACGATAACTGTGCACCTCTAGAGCTTGAAGAATGTCTTTGACTGGTTCCTTGTGGAACATTTACATTGACTAACATCAATTGTCTGGCCTAGCTTGGCCTCTAAAATATGATGATTTGTCATCAAGCCCATTTTTGAGGTGTAAAGGCTGTTAATATTTTCCATATAGACTGGCATGTAAGTTTAGGAAACTATTTGAGTAAGTGTGTGCACTCTTTGCTTCCTGATTGTACGCCATGATCCATCATCAGGACAGTGACCTAGGGAAGAGAGAAGGAGTGAATATAAGATTAAGACCAATGGAAGGAGTGGTGTGGGCTTAATGACAAATGGAATTTTTTTTTGTTTTACTTCTCTGACCGTCGCAATTGCAACGCCAATTACAAAAATTGTGACACGGTTTCTGTCACATCCACAATAATCGCGTCACAATTTTTGGGGTCAGCGGCATCGCAATTGTAATGACTTGGTCAAGTATTGTGACGGGGTTCCTGTAGATGTGATGGAAACCCTATCACAATTGCGACAGAAAGCACAGGAATTGTGACGGGGTTGAAGTCAGTATAAGTGGTTGCATAGCAATAGATAGGCGTCATAATTGCGACGGGAAAGAATAGATGTCGTAATTTGTGACTAAATAACTATGACATCTATCTCTGTCGCAGTGGTGACACATGGCTGTCGTAATTGTGACACATAGCCATCGCAAATCGATGCCAAATCTATTAGTGAAATAGTGCACGCAAAGATAAACTCGCAGGTTTAAAAAGGGGTAGAGAGTCAAATATGAGTCCTCCTTGCAGGAAAAGTGTTTAGGCTATGGATGGGATTGGACCTGATCATTATCTTCCCATTCCTAACATTAAGTTATTGTGATAGGGCATGCTCATCCTAGCAATTCAGGAAAATCGATGCTCAATAACTACATCCTTCATATAAGACAAGCATGTACATGTGCATAAATATATATAAACTAAAAGGTAGTGGAAGGGAGGGGTACATCATGTAGATCCCAACTAGCAGGTGACTATGACTCCCTCCCTTAACCACATCAGACATGTCAAAAAAAAAGTAAAATGGACGCACACACCATACACATGCAAGTATCGGGTAAGCATCATAATGAATCATGAGTCAACTCATTAAATACTCTGATATAATAATGAATCACTATGCATATAGAATATTCATCATTAAAGGCATAACATCTGACATCGTTATGAAAGAAATCACATTTACTAATTAAGTATCATTAAAGAAATATTAACATGTAAGTAATCATAATCATTAGACAACACATGAAATATAATCAACTATATGATCATAAATGATATTTTAAAGTCATGAAATAACATCATACCATATGTCTCTGAAATTAACACATGTATGAAATAGGTCTAAAAGATTTCAACATATATAATATAAAGAAAACTATGGGTGGCCATTATAGTATTCCTTCTTTCACCTTGTTACTCAGTGTAGCTTGTATAGCTTGGTGAATACATAAACTACATCATTACATTATAAGATTACATGATTGCAAAATAATTAAACTAAAATTACATTATAATTGTCTAACTCATTCTCATTGAATACCATATATATCAATACTCTAACTCATCTACAAACTTTCTTGAAATCTTCTTCATAAATCAAATCCTCTTCATCAATCAAATGATATGGCACTCTATTGAATCAACATAATAAATAATCAATTAAGACTTGACATCAATGACAACATAAAAATGGATATGACTCTTTCATATACAATCATAGCACTATCAGTTAGGGCTAACAAGAACAATGGAAGATGAGGATAAGTTGAAGGTTGAGAAGTTTAATGATTACAACTTTCAATTATGGAAAATGAAAAATGGAGGACTAACCTTATCAAAAGGACTTATGGAAGCCATAAAGAGGAAATCCTAAGAAAGAGACTACTGTGACATATGAGGACTCAGATATTTTGGACAAAAAGTCATTTGGAAGTATTCATTTATGCCTAACATAATCAATGGTATTTGATATTACAAAATGAAAGACAACTGAAGAGTTGATGGAAACCCTAGAAAAGTTGTACGAAGAGCCTTCCACTTCAAACAAGGTATTTCTCACAAAGAATTTATTTAATATGTAAATGTGGTAGAAGGTAGATTTATTTATGAACATTTGATCATTAATACAATTACTAATCAGTCATCTTCATAAATGTTGATTTTGATGAAGAAATTAAGGCTCTCTTTCCTAAAAATTGGTTATGGCTATGAGTAACCATGTTTCTAGTTTTAATACCCTAAAATTATATGATGTTATTGGTTTTATTCTAAGAGAGGAAACTCATAGGAAAATCACGAATTGTCTTGGACACATAAAGAAGAGGAAGAACAAATGAGAGAGGGAATAATTCTAGAAATAATGAGAAATCAAGAGGAAAATCAAAGAGAAAGAGGTCTTAGTATAGAGGACAAAGAGATTGCTAGTATTGTGGGAAACTAGGCCATGAGAAGAAATATTGTTGGGCTCAGAAGAATGATGAAGGAGACAAAGAAGAAGGAAAATATGGTAAGTAATAAATCTGAAGAGGATAGTTTTCTTCTTTCCTTAGAAAATGTTGATCATTCATGGGTTTTACATTTATGGGCTTCATTTCATACTACACCTCATGGAACTTTTTTTCTTTTTTTCCTATTAGATATAAGTTAAGATTCTACTACAAGATCAAAGTATCATACAAGCAACCAAAGTTTATGTATCACTAAACCATGTAATCGATCTGTCATCTTTTCAAGTCATCATTTATAACATTGGACCATTCAAAAAATAACTATATATGACCAAAAAATAGATGATCAAAAAATTTATAATAGTAACACGTATTCCTTAAACCATGCTACCAATGGAAGAGATCCTTATGCCTATTTGAGCCTCTTGGCTCCATCTTTGGTGACACTAGTGTAAGGAAACTCAAGTGCGGAAATAGATTCCTACACTAATCTCTTAAGGAAAGTATTGTGAAAATTCTTTCAAATCCTTACAATTTCATATTCACTTTTGGTAAAACAAAAATATTGCAATCAACCATGAATATATAAAATAGATAGAGAAATAATAATACATAAACTCAAAGATATGTCAGTGGGGAAAAACCTTTTGGTAAAACAACCCCACCCCTCCAAAACCTACACAATGTATTATCTTCAAGTCAAAGGTTACAACACACTTACAGTGCAAGCTCTTTCAGGACATGGAAGACTTATCCAGTAGCAACCAACAATGTACTACTCACACACACAACTATCTACATCCCTCAAAGTGCTTATATAATGTGCTTTCCATTATTAGGGCATCTTCCAAAGATAGCTCTTACACATCATAGGAATCCATCATAATTGTTTCAGTCATGATTTCCTTACACACAATTAAATCTTCCAAAGATAGTTCTTACGCATCATAGAAATTTGTTATTACCATTTTAGTCATGATTTCCTTATACATAATTAAATATTCCAAAGATAGCTCTTATGTATCATAGGAATCCATCATAACTCAAGATGTTGACACATGCAAGTGGAGTGACACATCAACATGCCAACTAGACATGTACACTCATACTTAATTACATTATTTGCAAAAAATACATTTACAAAAAAAATAATAAGAATAGGAATTATCCAAGGTTGAGACACCTTATTCCTAACATTCTCCCATTGTCGAACACCTTGTAAGAGCAATAGGAACATAACAAGAACTAACCACTATAGGTTGAAAGGCTCATAGACTCCAAACAACATTTGAACTTCTTTTTGCCACTAGTTTCATCAATGCATCTGCAACATTCTTTATAGTATCTACCTTCTCCAAATTTACCTTTATATCTTCCACCATATCTCTCACAAAGTGAAACTGCACATCAATGCACTTTGTTCTAGCATGGAAAGTTGGATTCTTTGCAAGGCAAATAGCACTCTAATTATTGCAACAAATAGTAATATGTCCTGCATCAACACCAATATCAAAATACAATCTCCTAAGCCAAATGGCTTCCTTACAAGCATGAGTAGCAGCCATGTACTAAGATTCTGTAATGGACAAAGCAACCATAGGTTATCGCTTACTCATCCAACTGATGGCACCACCAAACATAGTGAACACATAAACACTAGTGGATTTCTTGTTGTCAATATCACCTGCCCAATCTAAATCCACAAACCCACAAATACAAATTGAATGCAAAGCTCCAGAAGATTCACCATGATAAAAAATGGAGTAATCTTATGTACCCCTCAAATATTTGAATACTCGCTTAACTACATCCCAATGTACCCATCTAGTATTCGCCATAAACTGGCTCAAAACTCCCACTGCTTGGGCAATGTCTGGTCTAGTATAAACCATAACATACATAAGACTACCAACTGTACTAGCATAAGGTACTCTATTCATGTCCTCCACCTCACTAAGAGATTTTGGACAATCATCTATAGATAACTTTTTTCCCATAGCAATAGGAACACACAATGGTCTATAATTTGCCATGTTGAACCTGTCCAACATAGACTTCACATAATTACTCTGACTCAACCAAAGTTTTCTATTAGACCTATCTCTGCTGATTTACATACCCAAGATGTACCTTGCTGCCCCAAGATCTTTCATCTCAAATTGTGCTAAAAACTGAGATTTAAAATCAGAAATCATACCCTTACCCTTTCCAAATAGCAACATGTCATCAATATATAATGCAACAATAAGAAGGCGATCATTTTCAACTCTGAAGTAAACACAATGATCTAATTTTGATCTTACAAATATACTTGCCAACACAAAGGCATCAAAATTAAGGTACCACATCCTAGGAGATTATTTCAAACCATATAGAGACTTCTTTAATTTGCAAATCAAAAATTCTTTACCTTTAACAATGTATTACTCAGGCTATGACATATAAATCTCTTCCTCCAAATCACCATGAAGGAAAGTTGCCTTCACATCCATCTGTTCTATCTCTCAACCATATGATGTTGCAAGAGATAAAAAAAATCTAATGGATGTCAACTTTGCAACAAGAGAGAATATTTCACCATAATCTATTCCCTCTACCTATGAATACCCCTTCGCAATCAATCTAGCTTTGTACCTTTCAACACCGCCATCTATACAGAATTTCTTCTTGAACACCCATTTGCTACCAACAGGTTTTTGTCCTTTAAGAAAAGGTACAAGGTCCTAAGTTTTATTTTTACCCAATGAAGCCATATCATCATCCATGGCCTTAATCCAAGAACCTACATCTTCCATATCCAAAGCCTCTTTCACAGATCTAGGTTCATGAGTGTTAGTAATCAAAGCAAAGGCACAACTGCAATGTAACATAGAATAACCAAACCTTTCTAGTTGCTTCCTTACTCTCATGTATCTCCTCAAAGGTTGAGGTTGAGTTTGTTCTTCCTCTTCTTCTAAAATATCAGAGCTACTAGAGCTCTCCTCATCACTAGACCCAACATGGTCTTTTTGTTTAGTCTTCTCAGGGGTAGGAGGTAACTGAACAATATCTTCCTTCTTTTCTTTTTCATCTAGTTGTAGCACAATAGGAGAAGATGTTAGCTCTTTAAAAATAACATTTTTACTATACAACACCTTACTAGTCACAAGGTCCCAAAGCTTGTATCCTTTCATACCAACACTGTATCCAATGAAAATACATTTTACAGCTTTATTTTCCAACTTAGATATTTTCTCCTTTGGAACATGTGCATAAGCTTCACAACCAAAAACACAAAGATTTCTAATTGAAGGCTTCTTACCATACCACACCTCCATGGGTGTCTTACCAACAAGAGCTAATGTAGGAGATCTATTAACCAAATAGCAAGCAGTGGCCATAGCTTCAACCCAAAACTTTTGTTCAAGACCAACTCCATTAAGCATACTCCTAGCCTTCTCCATCAGTGTCCTATTCATTCTTTTTGCAACTCTTTTTTGTTGTGGGATATAAGGAGTTGTCTTATGCCTCTCAATACCTCGTTCTTTACAGAATTGTTTGAACTCTACTGAGAAAAACTCACCACCATTATTAGTTTCACACACTTAATCTTCTTACTAGTCTGATTCTCTACAAGGGCTTTAAATTCCTTGAATTGACTAAAGACTTGTGTCTTACTTTACAGGAAATAAATCCATGTCCTTCTACTATAATAATCCATGAAAGATACAAAAAATATAGACTTGGAGATTGAAGGAACTTTTATAGGACCAAATACATCAGAATGAATAAGATCCAAAACATCAGAAGATTTGTGAGAACTAGAGTAAAATTGAACATGATTTTTTTACCATAGAAACAATGTTCACAGAAGTCAAACTTGAGATTACAATCATTTAACCCCTCAACGAGGTTCTTTTTCTTTAGGATTTTGAGACCCTTCTCACCAATGTGGCCAAATCTCATATGCCACAACATTGTCTTTTCTGCAGGAAGCTTTCCTTCCAATGTGTTTGCACCCTTAGGTACACATGTTGCACTACCATCAGAACCAATAACCACAGTCTTCTTTACTACTTGTTCAAATGGTGGGGATGAAGTGATAGTTGATCTCTTCTTTGAAATAGAAGGGCTATTGCTTTGAGAAATGCATGCATCAAGCTGAAATAGAGTACCTCTCCTAGTATCCTTAGCAAGAACCATAGCTCCTCTCATCATCTTACATCCATATGTAGAAAAAATAACTTACACACCTACATCATTCAGCATACTTATAGATAATAGGTTTCATGCCAAACTAGGGATGTGTGTTACCCCGTTGATCCCCTTTACTCGTCCATTAGGGAATCTGATAGTGACCCATCCTTGTCCAACTATCCTTAGGTGAGAATCATCACCCAAGTACACCTTTCAACCATCAAAAACTTCATACTTTGAGAACTAGATTCGATGAGAGGACATGTAGAAAGAAGCACTCGAGTCTATCAACCACACATCATCAGATGCATATGTTGCCAAGGCTACAATAAAAGCATCACCATCTTCTTGAGATTTTTTTGAACATGAATTTGAGGCCTTCTTCTTCTTCTTTGGCTCTTTTCAATCTTTATGGAGGTGCCCAATCTTATCACAATTCCATCATTTTTCCTTGGACTTTCTAGGAGTCTTTGATTTTCCACAGGATTTGGATCTACCCTTTCCAAACTTGTTGTCATTTTGCTTGCCTCTATCATTGGATCTACTGTGAACAACAAGAGCTTCCTTAGCTGAATCTGATGACTTTCTCCATGTCTCCTCAGATAATAGTGAAGACACCACATAATCTATTCTAAAAGTAACTAAAGTACTTCCAAGAGCCATCATAAGATGGTCCCATGAATTCAGCAAGGAACATAACAAGGTCATACATTGATCCTCTTCCTCTATGTTGACACCAGATGATGTCAACTGTGCAATCAGTAAATTAAAAGCATTTAGATGATCTATAACAAAATTTCTCCATTCTTAGAAAATACAAGTTCTTCCTCAAGAACAACTTTTTCACTAGAGATTTGGCCTAATATATAGACCCAAGCCGTATCCACAAACTATTTGTAGTCTTCTCATCAAGAACATTCAAGAGAACTGAATTAGCTACATAGAGTCTAATGAGACCCTTAGCTTTCTGATCATTGACATCTCAATCTACTTGAGATATTGTTGTGGATCTCACATCAAGTGAAGTCACCTCCCATAGATCATGATCTTCAAGAAAAGCTTCCATCTTGACTTTCCACAACTTGAAATTATTGCCATTAAATTTCTCCACCTCCATTTTCTTGTATGATGAACTAGCCATCTCAATTTGCAAATAAGATTCAAAATTCTTTGCACAAAACTCCCACTAAAACTTGATATTATCTCAAAAAACCCTACCCAACAACTAGGATCAAAAGTTGATCAAGCTTTGATACCACTTGTAAGGAAACTCAAGTGTGAAAACAACTTCCTACACTAATCTCTTAATGAAAGTATTGTACAAATTCTTTTAAATCCTTACAATTTCATATTCACTTTTGGTAAAACAACAATATTGCAATCAGCCATGAATACAAAAAATAGATAGAGAAATAATAACAAAGATATGTTGGTGGGGAAAAAAAATTCGATAAAACAACCCTACCCCTCCAAAACCTGTACAATGTATTATCTTAGCCTCAAAGTTCACAACACATGGTGCAAGCTCTTTCAGGACATGGAAGACTTATCCAAAAGCAACCAACAATGTACTACTCACACACCCACCTATCTACAACCCTCAAAGTGCTTATATAATGTACTTTCCATTATTAGGGAATATTCCAAAGATAGCTCTTATGCATCATAGGAATTTGTCATAATTGTTTCAGTCATGATTTCCTTACACACAATTAAATCTTCCAAAGATAGTTCTTACATGTCATAGGAATCCATCATAACTATTTTAGTCATGATCTTCTTACACATAATTAAATATTCCAAAGATAGCTCTTACACGTCATAGGAATCCATCATAGGAATATGTCATAGGAATCCATCATAACTCAAGATGTTGACACATGCAAGTGGAGTGACACATCAACATGCCAACTAGACATTTATACTCATAGTTAATTACATTATTTGCAAAAAATACATTTACAAAACAAATAATAGAATAGGAATTATCCAAGGTTGAGACACCTTATTCCTAACAACTAGTTGGGTTGTTCATTAATTCCTTCCATGGAAGAGTTGGAGCACATGGAATAGCACTAACCATTAGACACAAAGGTCTTCTGGCATTAAAATCAAGGGCATTCTCTATGACTACAATCATATTTGTAATATCAATACCATTAGCCAACTTGTTGACAAAATTACTTATACTTGATCTGTTAGCAAATGTTATGGTTGCACCGGTAGGGGGTTGTTTGACTATCTCATTCTAGTTATTCAATTTATTGAGTTCCCTTCTTAGTTTGATTTGTTCAAGCATGTCCTTCAAATTGCAGTCAAAGTTGAAGGGGTCCTTATCATTTGTTTTGACTTCACACTAGATTTTTTCCTCCTTGAGTATCTTGGTCCGAGCATTGGTGATCCTTATCAACTACTTCTCTTTTACTTTATAACTAATAGTGACCTACATAAAAAATTTATGCATTGTGAGTCTTCATTAAGACTCGATAAGAATCCTAGTCCTACCTTTAAATGTGTCATCATTCCTAACTATCCAAATAAACCAAAGCAAATAAGATGGAAGAGTAACCCATAATATATTAAGCTTCTTGGGGAGACTATGGATGCAACCAAAAAAGATATGTACAATATGAATGTCAAAGTTCATTGGGATACCAAACCATTTCTAGACCTCCTTGGAAAAGTTACATTCAGATAAAAGATGGAGAATATATTCAAGCTAGGAGAAACTAGTGCATGAGTAAGGTTCTACATCTATCTTAGTTAAAAGGAGTCTATGGAGCAGGGCTTGCTAGAGAAATCATTGTATCTTTGGTTCAACATTATGATTCCAGGTAGAGGAAAAGTACTTAGACCAGTATTTAGAGTCAAGATGACATGACAATTTTTTATTGGGAAACTCAAAAACTTCATCACTTTCAAGTAACAAGTTATAAAGGTATTTAGCTTTAGTAGAGAATAGAGGAGACTTATCAAGCCAAACCAAAAGAGGTAATCTTTTAATTTTATCCTGATAGATACTTGGGATCTTGGCACCCTACCAAGTGTCTTTAAGAATAGCATATATCCTTATTGAGATAGAGGGAGATTGGATTTGAATGCAAGCTCCTCACAACCACACAACTTATCATCAACGATAAGGTTCTTGAACTTGTATATGCCCAATTTAGTCCAAGACTTGGTTGAGCAGCCCTAAAGGAGTGCAAGGGGTTTACCATTCCTCTCAAGATTCCACCAAGGGGTCTTTTCTCCACAAATTCTATATTGGTTATCTATGATCCCAACCCCTGAAACCCAATGTCTCACACTCTCCCATGCTTTCCAGATGGCTTTGAACACTACATAACCTTCTACTTTTATTTTCCATCTTCCTAAAAGGAGGTCATGTATGCCCAAACTCTTCCAAGACTTCCTCTTAAGTGGGACACCATGAACAATAACTTTTTTTATTAGAATTTTTTAGGGTCTATTACCTCTAGTAGACTTGGCAATCCATTTGGCAACAACAGCTACACTACCATCTAAGGTCTTTTAGCCCAAGGCCACCCAATTCCTTTCTCATTGCACACCATCCCAATTTAATAGCATGCCTCTTCTTATGAACTCTTTCATTAAAACATAGGAAATATTTGATGATCTTTTGCACATAATTGATCTGATTCAATTAAAGAGCTAGGAATAAGAGTAATACACAATATAAGTTGAAAAACAAATTCTGACACACTTGAACTCTACTAGCCAAGGATAATTAATTGTTATTCCACTTCCCAAGTTTCATCTCAATTTTTCCCTTTGATCCAATCCCATGTGGCATTCAAATTGGGAGCAATGGAAAAGGGTCTTCCTAGATACCTAACCAAATGGGCGGGACTACCCTAGGAGACGCCAAAGCTACTATACCAAAGGAGGTGTTCATTTCAACCTAGTATTATATATTTGGAAATTGAAACTTTGCTACTAGATGCCTTGTAGAAAATATCAAGTTTAGTAGTGAGGTTAGATGTATTATTCTCTGATAGTTCACTGAGGAGAGAAGTGTCATCAACAAATTCAACATTACTTATTTCTTCCAAGTATGGCAAGGTTATTCCTCTAACTTTTGGAGATAGGGAGTCACCTCTAAGGATATAGTGCAAACTATAATAAAAAATGAAAACAAGGAAGGGGCCAGAGGGCATCCTTGTCTGATAGACCTTGAAAAAGGGAATCAATTTGATCTTGAGTCATTAAATTCCACTGATGTAGAGGGATCTTCCATTAGAGTGAGCACCATTTTAATGAAACCTTCCTAGAATCCCAAGCACTCTAGCATCTGGATGATGAACTTTCATTCTACCCTATCATAAGCTTTTTCATAATTAATGAGAAACATAGCTACTTTCTAACCTAAGAACTTAGCCCATTCCATAGCCTCCCAGCATGTGATGAGATTCTCAAGGATGTACCTACCCTTCACAAAGCCTATCTGGGTGTGGTTGATAATATTAGGGATAACATATTTGATTCTAAGATCTAGGATTTTGGCCAAGATTTTATATGAGACATTAAGGAGGGTAATGGGTTGTAATTCTTGATCTTTGGGTATTAGTTTGATAGGCCTTGAATTGACCTCAACTCCCAAGGACCTATTCTCCATAGCTTTTTGGTATAAATGAAGAAGATCCTGCCAAATCCAATCTAGGTGAGTTTTATTGAGTTCCACATGGAATATGCCATCTAGCCCAGGAGCCTTCTCATTACTCATTTGGGAGATTACAAGAACAATTTCTTCTTTAGAGATGGGATGGGAAAGCATAATCTTATCCTTTTTGAAAACCCTTTATGGAATCAACTTTCTGATCCTGTTTCTTTCTCTTTCTATTTTTTTACCAATATCTTATATAGTAAATAGGTTCCTATAATAAGAGACAAAGGCTTTCAATATTTCACTATTCTCTTCAATTAATCTATCCTCCTCTCTAAGAACTTCAATTTTATCTATTGCTTCCTTATTTTTGAAAATTTGAAAGAAATATTTAGAGCCTTTATCCCCATGATCAATCCACTTAATCCTAGCCCTTGGTTTTTCCCCCTTAATTTTAACCTATTGAATTTTTCTTAAGGTATCTCAAGCTTCAACTAGGCTGGATTACAAGCTATTGCTTCTTGGATTAAATTCTAGGGCAGCTTCTGCCACTACCAAAGTTTTATGTAGGGAAGTTTCTTCTCTCCCCATATCCTTGGCTTTCTTCTTACCTATTGTCTGGAAAAAAAAATTATTTCATCTTTTTTTTTTTTATCATATAAAGTTATTTTTTGAATGGTATGATGTTATAGATGATGATCTGAATGGACCATGGATTGATTACATGGTTTAGTGATATGTAAACTTTGGTTGTCAGTATGATACTTTGATCTTGTCATGGACTCTAAACTTGCATCTAATAGAAAAAAAACTATTGTTTGCTAGATTGAACTTCATGCACACTCTTGATTATTAAATATTTCATGCTATGTGATGTTTGCCTAATTGGTCTCTAGCATTGGGGTTAAATTGATTTAGACTAGGATCCAAGTTTTAGAGTTCTCTATCTAGTAGCTGATGGTGTGTGCAGCCATCTCCATAAGAGTTTGATGATAAGATCTTGCAAGGTTGACTTCATTTTCCCAATTGAACTAAGGATTTTTCTTGCTTATTTCATTTGAGTCGATATACAATTGTAGTTCATGTGAGTTTTTACCTTATTCATTTGTAATTTATTTACCCAATCTCATTCATATTTCCAATCATCTATTAAGCATTTGAAGAATTCATTTATACTTGTGATTTCTCCTTGAGAAATACTTACCATCTCAAGAGAATCATCCATAAAGTTTTCTTTCAATCATTATAAATAGTTATTATGAAGGTGTACCACCTAGGTATTGTAGGGCCTAAAGAGTAGGGATATTTGATTCTCAAAGGATCAAACCCATCTGTTGGCCAAATTGTGTTGGATTTCCCAACATTGAGTAGACAAGACTCATAGGAATCCAACCAACAATTTGAGGAAGCAACACCCTCCGGAACTAACTTATGTACCATAGCTCAAGGTCCATATCAATGAAAGACAAGCATAAGCATAATACACCTAAGAGTAACAATGGGTTATATTTCTCAAGTAGTAAATCACTAAGTAGAGTGGGGAATGATAATTCTCGTCAAGATATACAAGTATACAACCCTGAATAATCTAAGAGAAATCTCCTCTCAATTCCATGTAAAGTGAATGTCCCTTGAACTTCTTTCTAAAATCAAATGAATATCTCAACAAATATATCGCTAATCAAAGAGAAACCAACATCACCACCATCTCTAAGTATCCATGAGCACCTATAATTGATGAATTCATGTCAACTCCAAATGCAACATAGAAATACCATGAAGTATCTAGCAAATGATCAATGTACTCAATACCAAGAAACTAAACCAAGATCAATGCCAAAGTTTCAACCATGGCCTTACAAACATAAACATGATAACATGATCTAAATCATCTCAACCAAAAGAGATAACATGCTCCATATGAACATACCATAACATGTCAAAACTCTAAATGTGTATCAAGAGTATACGATGACATAATAATGAAAAAATCCTAACATCAAAGATAACATATCAAATGAAAGCATAAACTACACCTTTACGAAGAACCCCATGAGTCCTCAAGTTACAACCATCTCCACATGCCATGAAGAACCATCTACACACATCATGAAGAACCATATCCATATACCATGAAGATAACCACCACCAACAAGTGCATTGTGCAAATGTCAAATGTGCTTCTGTAGCAACAAGATCTAAGATATCCTCCAACATTTGTAAATACTCTCTCTCTCTCTCTCTCTCTCTCTCTCTCTCTCTATATATATATATATATATATATATATATATATATATATATATATATATATATATATATATATATATATATATATATATATATATATATATATATATATATCAATGCCAACAACTCACACTCAATTATGATATTAAGTCACCCATGACATCATAACATCCATCTCCTACATGAAGATCCTCTAGGTCTACACACATAATTAAGGTATTAGTACCAAGTGAAACCAAGATCTCCAACCCAAAAAGATAAAAACAAAACCAGGAAGTAATCTTGCACTGCCACCTCATCACTGTCATATGCTCCCACTAAACCATGTATCAAATTTATCCATGATATCATGATGAAATTCATCCTCCAACCATGAGAATCAACCAAGGCATTAAAACATCAAAGAACTCAAAGTGCACATCATGTGCTCCTCAAAACAAAATCAAATAACCATGATTCTCAACCAAGAAGATATATACCATAACCAAATTAAGGAATCAAAGCCAATGAGAACCAATTAATTACCTATATGTCTAATCATGTCATGCCAAAATATATGGCACCATGATCACATCCATGAATCAAGCATCTAAATTTGAAAGTGTCTATCCTGTCAACACAAAATAGTCAACCACAATCCTCCACCATGACTGTACTTGGTAACAACATCCCATCCCTTCTACATGAAGAAAAAATAGAAAATCATATGACTAAGGGCATAAATAACCCAAATCCAAGACACAAATGTAAATATGCATCAATAATGAAATATCAATGGGCAAAGACAACCCATATCCAAGCCATAAATGCAACCTATAATTATAGACCACTACAACACTACACAACTTATAGACCCAACAAGTCATCATACATATCCAAATCAAACACTAATAAATATGTCAACAACAGACCAATTGAAATATAAGCTGAGTATACAATGGCATCGAATCTCAAATCTCAAATCTCCAAAACATACAATGCCATAAACTCAAAATCTTACCATAGTCAATATAAATCATATAATATTCATATTAATATATCGCCAAATAAATCATACCCAATCTTGTACCAAATCTGAACCAATGTGTAGAGATCTCCAAGAGATTTCTATTGACTATTCAAAGTCCAATATATGACTTCTTATGCCCAAGTTATGCCCAAATATGAGCTCAAAATAAACAACATCTAATTTTTAGGCTCTTAAAAACCAAAAAAATCTAAATCACAAAATCAAGCCTATACTAAGTCATAGTGCTCTGAATTATCTTTCCAATGACTATAAGAAGTCCAAAATCCAATATTGTGAATGAAACTTATGGTCATTTTATCAAGACATCTTTTTACCACTTTAAAAGCAATTTTTTCAATAAAAAATTGTCATTAAAATTCTAATGAGATTAAATTTGATGGTCATCACAACCTGCAACTAGAAACATTTTGCATTTTCTATTAATATGGCCAAACTAGGGCATATTATATATCAAAATTTATGGAAAAACCAGCCTGGATTTGTTTTTGACCAGGAGGTCATTTTTGCAAGCTCCCCCCAAACCCCCATTTAAATAAAACATCCAAAAAACCTTTCTGACCAATAATTTTACATTCCCAAAAAATATGCCAACAGCCCATCATAACAGCAAATCTAAAACCTTCATATCTACACTAAATAACTGACAAATCCCATATATCTTGCCCTTTCTCTATATTCTTTCATGTGTTCCCATGGATGCAATCTAGGGTTATAGTAACAAAACCATAGCTTTGATATCACTTGTGAGGAAACTTGCAACCAAAAATATTAATATTTGCACATAACCCACAATACATCCAAAATAAATAAGCACTTAGAATCCACATGCAAGAGAATAGACAACATACCCAAAAAAATATGATACAAGATATACCCTGAGAACCCCTCATTGAGAGAAACAATCCAACCTCCAAAAGAATCCATCACCACATGTATTATTCAACAAAACACCATTTTAACAACCATGGAAGTCTTCAAAATCATGACCAAAACCAAATTATCCATGTGAAAAAACATGAATCCGCACATCTCATGTCATGCTTCCAACCATCATAAATGCTCCCTTGGCTAACTTGTCTCTTGATTCTTGCCTCAACAACTACCCTCGTGGTTTCTTGTATAGGAGCAAGCTCCCACAAAACCACCAAGTGGTATTACGTAAATCATGTACTACCAAACCCTTATCAACCCAAATTTAATATTGGGCATTTAAAATTTTTCCCCAATACTAAATAATTACATCAAATATTATCATAATGTTATAATACAACTTATCAAGAATATTCCATGGAAATCCCTACATGTTGCACATCCATCTAGGTGCTTGTAGGTGGAACATTAAATAGTAAGATAAAATAATACAATATAACAATATTATGCAATGTGTGTAACACCCATAATCTCAACACAATTTTACTTTTCTACTTCTTTTAATGTAAGCATCAATGGGATTAGGTCTTGTGAGCTAACTAACCCTCCTTTGCATGACAGACTTATGTTTCTCATTTATGAGCATATTAAGGTTCATTATGTGGGGATTCCCATTGGTGATAAAGTGATACTGAGGTTGATAAATGACTATGAATTTATATTGATTTTTTTGATAATAAGGATAGTGATGATTTGCACTATGATGATGTTGAGGTTACTACAATCAAGAGTAAAGGAAAGGGGTCTTCTTCCAAACAACCCCTAAAGTCCACTGAGGTGGGAGGTAAAAAAAATGAAGAAATTTAAGTAGGTCATCTCCTTGTGGGATGAGTACGATAAGAAGGAGGAAGATATGGAAACTGACAAAGAAGAACCTAAGAGTCAAAGAAAGAAACAAAATGCCCCCTTCCCTTAGATGAAAGGGAAAAATTAAAAGAAGGATATGTCTTTTACTACAAGTGGTGAGGGTAAAAATGTTTCCAACAATAAATCTTCGAGACCATCCCAAGTCTCTTTTATGGATACTCTCATCCAGCCCCCTATTAGCTCCCTCCCTCTCATGGTAAAGAAAACTGTCTAGAAGAATATTTATATGAGTAAGGTTATGTTGGAAATTGTTAGATCAACTATGAATCTAGTTGTTAGGGGTGAGGAGGTTGGCAATGATTCTCTACAACTTATTGATGCTTCCTTGCTTATTTTGAGTGATTATATTGGAGAACCCAAGATGAATATCCTACTTACAGCTAGAAATAGTACCTTGGATTTTTTTAGTTCCATCAAATGGTTGTTTCATAAAATTAGCAAGTTGAATATAAGGATGTAGGCTATTAAGAGAAAGTTCAAAAATATGGAGGAGTGTGATAGTGGTGAAGAAGTATATGTTAGGTTTCCAAGGATTCAAAATAAGGACAGTGGTTCTATGATGATTATCGTTGCCTTATACAAGCTAGAGGCTAAAGTTCTAGATTTGGATGGTAGGGTTTCTAATATTGAGATTGCTTTAAAGGGGATTATAGATAAAAGTTACAAAGTCCTAAAGGATTATAATGAGCATATAAAAATTCTCATTAGCAAGTTGGAATGATCTTTTGATGAGAGGGATAGCATCAAAATCTTAGATGATAAGGAGGATCAAACTGACAACCAAGTTGGTCCTAGTAAGAGAACCATATGTAGTACTTGAGAAAGAAGGATTTTTCTACCACTACGAAGGTCAAGGAAATAAGAAAGCAACTAAAGGGATGGAGAAGCATGAACCAGAAGTTGCTAAAATTCTCAAGGGTATAGACTAGTGGGGCTCTACTATTTATTCCTAGTGCTTTTTGTTGTGTGCTTTGGTTGGGTTGTCCTTTGTGTTATGGCCTTGTTGTTGTCTTTTCTTGGATTAGATTTTTGTTCTCTAGTTGGCCCTATTCTATTTTAGTCCAGTTTCTTCTCGTGGGCCTTAATGTTATAAATATTGATACTTAATTCTTCAAAACCTATTTTCTCTTAATCAAAAACATTTTATTATAAATCAAATCATTGTATTTAAATATTAAATAATATTAATAACTTTGTATTACATGTTTCTATTAAAATATGTTTAACTTATTTAAATAACATATTTTTACACTCATTGTTTTTGGTAAAAGGCCTAGTGCCCTATATATTATATTAATAAAAAACAAACAAATTTTTTTACCATGTTCAATGTGCAGGCATTGGGGGAAAAGAGTGGGGAAGAATACCCCTAGTATTGCTCGAAACATTTGATGTCCTTCATAAAAGTTGATACATTTGGCTTTGTTGTTGTCCAAAGATCATTAAGAGGGAATAATGTATGTATGTATGTATGTAAATACATACATACATAATGTCATTGTCAAATATTTGTAATTGTTTATAACTATTTAATTCAAAGTGTTAAAAATATGTTATTTAAATAAGTTAAATATATTTTAATTAAAATATGTAATACAAGTAGAACAAAATCGGGAAGAATTTGGCTTCCAATCCAAAGCAAAATGGTTTATTGGATTTGGATAAGGAAGAAAGTAGAAAGGAGCAAAAATAAAACCTAGATCCTATTTCTAAAATATAAAAATATTTTAATAGAAAAATTAGGTAGCTAATCATGAAGGAATTGAGGGAAGAAGTTGAAGGAAAATCATATGAGTATATATCGAACAATATACAAAATGCAAATAGAAACCTAGATAGCCTAGGAACAACAACAAACATGGAAGGCATTAACAAACCAAATGTGGTAAAAAAAGGTAGAAAATGAGGGATGAAAACATTAGTACAATTAAAAACTACCATAGGCAATGTTGTTAATCAGAAAAAGATTAAGGACATTCTAAAAGTTATGAAGGGGAAGATCCTTCCCACATAATCATGAAGGTAACTACATGGAATGTTAGGGGCCTAAATGTCCCTACTAAGAAGTGCATGCTCAAGCACAATCTAATTTTATTTGAATTAGAAATAACCTTAATACAAGAAACTAAATTAAACCAAGAAGCGAGAAAAATTTAAAAAGAAATTGGGATACTCAAAAAGTGAAATGGTGGAGTCAGCAGGGACATCAGGAGGAATAGGGGTCATTTGGGATCCAAGGAAAATAAACTTTACCCTCTTATCATCAAATAACAATTGGATGAGAGGTAAAATTGGTAGTTTCAGAAGTAATATTCAGTTCATAATTATAAATGTCTATGGACCACCACCTAGAACAGATAACAAATAGTATGGATGGAGATAAGTGACTTTCTAGAGGCACACCCAACTGATCATTATCTTCTTGGGAGGAGATTTCAATGCCCTTATATCCATAGAGAAAAAATATAGAGGAATACAAATAGTGACATGGGCTATGGAAGATTTTAGAGATGGGTTCGTAAAGGAGACATTAATTAATATCCCCACCTCTAACAGGGTATGCATCTAGAACAACAAGAGGAAAGGCTTTTATGAAATAGCTAAAAGGTTAGGTAAATTTATATATAAAGGAGAATTAAGTACTTTTGACTTTACATTTATAGCATCTATTCTACCTTATGTTGGATAAAATCACTTTATGGTCCGATTAGAAATAGGAGAGAAAAACAAACCCCCTAGAAATTTGTTCAAATGTAAAAAAATGTGTTTCTTATATGAAAATTCCTACCAAAATATAAGAAAATGGTGGCAAGAGGAGGAATTTGAGGGTTCCAAAATGTTTTGTTTCATAGCTAAACAAAAAGCTAAAAAATATAATATAATTAAAAAGAATAGTGAACACTTCAACAACATATTCAAAGAAAAATTAGACATCGAAGAATAAATAAAAAGCTCAATGAAAACCTAATTAAATATGAAATGGATAATGATAAATTTAAGAAAGGAAAAGAATTACTAGCTAAAGAAGAGATTTTTTGGAAACCAAAATCATGAGAAATATGGCTAACAGAAGGAGATAGAAATACAATTTTTTTCATAAAAGTACAATCAACGAAAGAAACATTAACTAAATCACTAAAATCAAAGACAATGTGGGGCAGGAATTAAAAAATCCAAGTTAGATAGCTGAAATCTTCATCAAATATTATTCCAATATCCTTAACAATTATGATTATTCAGATCTATGAACACAAAACAAAATGTTAAGTTATATTCCTAAAATATTAACAATGGACAATAACAAATACCTTAATATGAAATTCACTTTAGAAGAAATCAAAGAAACACTTTTTTCTCTTAACCCAAACAAATCCCTAGGACCAGACAACTTTAGAGCTTTCTTCTTTCATATGTTGGGGCATCTTAGGTAATGATTTATAAGAAGCAATATAAGTAACAAGAAACTCAAGTTCATTATTAACAAAAATTAACAATACCTTCCTAGCACTAATACCCAAGAAAGATAAACTCAAAGAACCCAGAGACTTCAAGCTGATATCACTATGCAACACTATATACAAAATACTCACAAAAGTATTGGTAAATAGAATTTAAAAAGTATTAGGCAAGCTAATTTCTAAAGAACAAACTGGTTTTATACCTAACATATCTATCTATGACAATATAATCACTATCCAAGAATTAATCACTCAGCTCAAATTCATAAAGATTCATGCATGATCATGAAGTTAGACATCCACAAAGCATATGAAAAAGTGGACTACATATTTTTATGCAAAACCATGGAAGCATTTGGCTTTACAAAGCAATGGATCATTCTAATTTTCAATTGTATATCCTCCCCTAAAATCTACTTGCTTATAAATGGAATGCTTGAAGGATTCTTCAACATAACAAGAGGGATAAGACAAGGAGATCCAACTTTTCCTTTTTTGTTCATAATTATGATAGAAGCATTTATCAAAGCCATAAAAAAGGCTCAGATAGAAGATAGAATCAAAGAAATCACAGTTACAGAAGTGGTACCTAAGATAACCCACCAACAATTTGCAAATGATGATATTCTACAAGGGGAAAATACCCTAAAAGAAGCTTATAATTTTAAATAAATACTAACTAATTACATGAACAAGTCAAGTCAAAAAGTAAATGCAAAAAAAATAGAGATCTTTTTCCTTAACATTCACCCTAATGTAGAAAGAACCATATATAACATAACAGGGTTCAAAACAAGTTCATTCCCCTACAAGTACCTTGGGATTCAATTGGAAAAAGATGCTAGAGAAAGTAAAACACAAAACTTGATATCAAAAAAAATAAGACAAAATTTTGGAAAGTTGGAAAGGAAAATGGTTGATTAAAGGTGGTAGATCAACAATGAAAAAAATTGTTTTATCTGCTCTCCCCACATACCAAATGGCATGTCTCTCACTTCCAAAAGGGATCAAAAAATAACTGGACAATAAATTAAGGAATTTATTTTGGCAAGGCACATCAGATAATAAAAAATAAGCCCCAATTAAGTGAGATCAAAGTTTTAGACCTAAACAGAATGGAAGCTTAGGCATTAAGAATTTAAGCTAGCATAATGAGGCATTAGGAGCCAAACTGGTATGGAGAATGTACCAAGAATGTGATAGCAAATGGGAAAAAAATTTATATCACAAATACTTGAACAAATCTGATCCTTTATCCTTGTTTTGTATAGGAATCCCCTTAGAGGTTCAAAAATCTAGAATTTTATGATGCAATGTCATCCCCTAATCGCTAACAACCTTGCCTAGGACATAGGCCAAGGTTGGGAGGTCCTTTCTTGGGAAGACTCTTGGGATGGACTTCCATCCCCAAATAATTTAACTTACCTATCAACATTAAGAATACATTGTTAGAGTTGATAGGGAAACAACTTGACAAGCCCGGGATGATAATTCGATAGAAAATACAAGCTACATGGAAGAATCTGGAACGTGAACACAAAGAGTTCTCAATCAAGCCAAAATGTATTAATGAGACACAAATTACAATGTGTGCAATTGTGTTAAGTGTTTAAGTGTTTAAGTGTTACAAAATTCAAGGTTTGAACATCCTTATAAAGGATTTCAACCTCTTAATCAAGGGCAAGGATAAGGGCAACCTAGTCATCCACCAAGATAGGATAGGGGGTCAACCTAGTCATCCACCCACAAAGAGATAGGAAGATAGGGTTATGAAACATCCACCCCCAAGGAGTTAAGTGTTTAAGTGTTACAAAATGCAAGGTTTGAACATCCTTATAAAGGATTTCAACCTCTTAATTAAGGGTCAAGGATAAGGGCATCCTAGTCATCCACCAGGATAGGATAGGGGTCATCCTAGTCATCTACCCACAAAGGGATAGGAAGATAGGGTTATGACACATCCACCCACAAGGAGATAAGAAGATAGGGTCATGACACACCCACCCACAAGGAGGATAGGATGACAAGAAAGACTTGTCATCCACCCCTTGGAATAACATTTAATAAGAATTAAATGTTATTATGCAAAATAAAATAAAAAATCTTCAGAGGATAATAGTAAAGTTAACATCTTTACTATTCAAGAGTAAAGGTTAACAAACCTTAACTCTAACATACATTAACTAACCTATGGGGATAACACGTTAGCAACTATAAAGAGATTGACAATGAAGATAGGTTTGGAGGATAGAAATAAAAATCTACACAGGATATAAATTTACCAAGAGAAGATAAATAAATATTTGAGCAATTTATTTGTAATATAAAAGTCAATCACAAAGAGAGGGGGGATATATTGATATGGGGAGTAGCCAAACATAAAAAATACACTATGAAAAGGGGCTATGAACTAATCGTTAATTCACTAAGATGGGTATCAAGGGACCTACAAAGTGTCCTCTATGTGAATTTGAATCTAAAATAGCTAAACATCTTTTTTTTTAATGTTGTTTCATAAATAACTATTGGAAGTGGTAATGCAATAAGTTAAACTAGCAAACAACATTTCCAGAAAATTTGGAGGACTTTCTAAAAAGATGGCCTCAACCTGATAGTTTGAAAGTCTATGATAAACTTTGGAAAATAAACCCTTCTATACTTATATGGAAAGTATGGAAAGAGAGAAACAGAAGTATTTTCACCAGCAAAAAGATGGATCTAAATCCCTTCCTAAGAAAAGTAGAGGCTAGTATCATAGAGGTGGTCAATGCTAATATAAGAAACACATACAAAGAAGAGAGATCCTTCATAGATTGGGATGTGGATATGAGAAAGGTCTAGTATAATTTAATCAATCCATCAATGATATATACAAAGGAAAATAAACAAACAAGAGAAAATTGTAAATGGGAACCTCCCCCAACTAGCTAGACAAAACTAAATTTCAATGGAGCTTCTATGACCAATCCAGGCATAGTTGGTTTAGGATGCATTCTACAAACAAAGTCAGGATCATGGATATATAAACTAGTCATTGAAGGAGATTCTCAAACCATTCTTAATGCATTAAGGAAATGAAGTACGCCCGACTAGGTTCTAGACTCCAAATTAGAGGAAGATCTTCAACTATTAGATAAGTTCCATGAAACAAGGATTACCCATATTTATAGAGAATGAAACAAAGAAGTAGACTCATTGGAGAATTCAGAAGTAGATGGAAAAGACCTAATATTAATAAACATATAAATCTCCCTTTTAAATCAATAACCTACCTAGGAAATAAGTAATAACATTAATTAAGGCAAGAGCCTACAATAAATGGTAACTTATAAGCCTCTCATGTGGGAGGTCTTGGGTTCAAATTCGCTTAACACATCAAAATAATTAATTACAATAAATAACAATAATTAATCTAGGCTTCAATCGTTTACCAATCAAAAAAAAAAAAGTAATAACATTAATTAAATAAAAACAACAATGTTAGGAAACTCAAATAATGCATGTTAAAAAAAAATCAATAATGTTAAGAATGATAAAATTTTAAACAAATCTAATTATAAGATTCAATAAGGAAACACTAATATAAAATTAATATAAAAAACTTATCCAAATCAAATTAAATAGAATCTCGAATCATAAGCTAATTTAAAGAAATCAAACCATCAATGGAGGTACTTCAAAATATAATTTCCAGGAGCCAGTCATTTTAGGCAATAACAAATTTTCTCTAAGAACTAAGGACAACAATCCTAAGGCTCCTAAACTAAAGATTTTTCATTAGATTTTGAATACTAACCACTAATCATGAGCTTGAAAGTGTATTAGAAGTTGCAAGGACACATAAAGGATTTCAGTAATTCATAATAAGAAGATAAACCAAAACTTCAAAGCATGACCCTAGAACAAGCTATATGTGAAAACTAGTTACATCTTAAGGGATGTAATCCACTTTGCGAAAATATTTTTGTAAATCCAAATAAAGGATCCTATTAAATGTATAAAATAATATTTTAAAGGAAGGTATGTTAAGGCAAGTCCCCATTTGTTAAGGGGAATTTGTAAATCTTCATGAGCTAAGGAAAGAAACAAATGTAAAGAGATTCTTAAAACTCTTTTAAAATGTAAGGGGGTATGCCCTCTCAAAGACCTTTGTAAGGAATCAAAGGCAAATGTATCAAGATGTACACAGGACACTAAAAGTTAGGGGAATATTGGGGGTTTTCTTCCCCTTTCTTTTTCCCCCAATGCTTGCACTCTGAATGGGGATAAAATTTTGTTAAATTATTTTTTTGAAATGAATATATAGGGCATTTAGCCTTTTACTAATTAAAACAAAAATGTAATACAAAGTTATTAATATTATTAGTACTATATAATATTTAAATATAATGATGTGTGTGTGTGTGTGTGTGTGTGTGTGTGTGTGTGTGTGTGTGTGTGTGTGTGTGTGTGTGTGTGTGTGTGTGTGTGTGTGTGTGTGTGTGTGTTTTAAAAATATATTATTTATTAAGCATTATTAGAACTTAATTTAAAAATAATTCCATAATGAGAGCTTAAGAATTTGTTTCATTAAATAAGATGTCAATATGAGATAGTAAACAAATCATTATAAAATAAAATAAAAAAGTTACTTAAAAAATTATAATTGATGGTATTTATTTTATTAATAATATTACAATTACAAAAAATGAATTACCTTATGAAGATTAGATATTATATAAATTTGTTAAAAATATAAATATGAAATAAATATAAATAAACGAAAATAATAATAAAAATTATGAAATTTTATTTAGGCTCAATAAATAATTAGTTGTAGTTTTAAAATATAAAAACTATAGTATAATGTAGTAGCTTATCTTATATCTGATACCAAAAGTCTAAATTGTTTCACATTGAAGAAACATCACTTTATTTTATATCAAATATCAAAAGTCTAAATTGTTGTATGTAACACAATCTAATTTTATTTACTTGATTTGAATTAATCTTATTGTATACTTTAATTGCATGTTATTTTGGAATTGTATGCTAGGTGCTTCCTTTCCTTTCCCAAATGATAACACCTTTCAGTCAATTGATTAGGTGAAGCTACTTCCCTTAAACCCCTTTCTAATCACTAAAATCTATAACCACATGCAAAAAAGGCCCCACAAAATTACTCTAGCCAGAAAACACCTTTACAACCCCATGTACATGAATGTTGAATAGACCAACATGGTTGCAATAAAATCTCACATCAAACTCACCCTACAATCAAATTTTAGAGACCCCTGGCTTCTGCCATGGAAGAATCCAAGAAACTGAATCCTAAACTTTTCTTAGAGATTCTATGGTAACTTGAGATTCAAAGAAATAAAAAAGCTAAAGAAGGTTGTAGCCATATTTATAGTAGCACTTAGATCCCATATTAGGGCATATCAAGGACATTTAGTAAGGCAACAACAATAGTGGTGCATCTGGCTTTCTCAAGCATGCCTAGTAAAGATTATGAGGACACCATCTAGATCATAAAATTGTGCAAGGTAGATAGACCAATTATTCATCTGGAAGCAATCCTAGAAGGCAACGTGGTTTGAAACTACAACTTCTTGTTGCACCACAACCTTCATATCAAGGATGAAATACAACTGTTTGTGGCCCTCGAGGTTCAAAAATAGGACCTTTGGAAAATTATTAGTCATCTAATGGCTTGTACACTACAACCATGGACTTGCAATTATAATTTATAAACTAACAAGCTAATTTGTTTTTTAAAATGTGATTCTAAGATATTGATTATGAAAGATTTAATTTGATTATAAGATTTGATATGGCCATAGGATTGGATTTGATCGCACCTATAGGAAATTTGATATGATTTGGCATCTCTAAAGTTCTCTTGCATTGATTTCAAATAGAGTTTAGTGGATAACATGGATTTTTTTAATGATTGTTTATCAAATAACAACAAAGAAAACCATAAACTAGGCAAAAAATACCACATACCAGCGTGAGATGAGTTTTACTATCAAAGCCAATACAATATTGTCTATTGGCTATATAAGATAACATGCTTTGAACTTAGTCAAATATAATTTAGAGGAGGAGAGTCCAACAATGAGCAACAATTCTTGATGAAATTAGATTCAATTTGTTGGTTGTTGGATTTAGCTGGCCAAATTATTTTTGAGTTATTTTGAGCTACCACTTGGTTGTCCCAACTCACCCTAGCTCCACAATATCTATATGATGGTTTTTTAAAGCAAAAATATACCAACTTTTTTAAATTTATTTATATTTACCTTTGTAGAAGGCTCTTTTACAATCATTGCATACCTTTAATGTGGTATGAACCCTTCATCATTTAAGCATAGGATGAAAGGTTGTTAGACCACCACTATATCAAACTCAAACACAATTTCAAGATTTAATCCAACCAAGGAATGTCACATCAAACTCAGCAAAAACAACTAGATCTACATCATCTACGATAACCTCCTTCTTAAAAATGAGTCAAAGGAATGATAGGGATTAAATCTTTTCATCCCCAAGATCTAGCAAAGATGTTGTAAATTGAGAATAGATGTATGTATCGACTTTATGTGTAGTTTTAAATGTCAATAAATCCTTCCCAAGGAGCATCTAAATAACTTCCCTATTATTGTGGGAGCATTACAAATAGCTTGTTGTTACTAGATAGAGATATAGTCTAAGAATGAAATCAACCTTTTGTTCCTTCTCAATCAAATGGGTGTCTCCATATTAATATCTATTTGTCAATAATGAATGTAGAGAGAAAATTTACGTAAAATTATTTGCTTAACGTTTGAATAATCTTTATTGAAAAGGAGAAAAATATAATTATTACATCTTTTCAACACATTTAAAGTTGTCAATCTAGTTATTCTGCTGAAATGAATAGACTTGGATCATACTCCCACCATGTAGAAAATCTCTAAGAATCTCAACTTTTCCTTTATTTTTATAGATATAATTATTATGTATATAAAGGTAATTGTTGAAAGCCTAAAGATGGTGTCACTTTTAGTTCTACTATGTCCATTTTTGTCAAGCAAATGTTATCGAGTTTGTTAAAAAAAGTTGTGTGAGTTTGGTAGCCTCATTTCCAATGCCCATTTGTACATAGCATCAATCCTTCGCTTGATGCTATCACCACTCATCTAAATGGAGATATTGTTATTTTTACAATCATGTCATTTTTAAGAAATCAACCCATACTTTGTGTCATTGTCTACAAAGTTAATTAACTTATGAAATTGAGTTGTCCTCTCAATAATTATGATTCATGGTATATGCTTAAAAAAACTTTAGGATTTCCATAGTCTTGTCAACTAAACCCCCAAGACTCTAATTGGAAGTCTACATCTTCCTTATTACATTTATGAATAGAGTCAAAACCCCTTCAATTACTATCCTAGATATCTTCAAATATTTTCAAAGTAAAACCCCATGTATGAGAGTTATTAATTAACCACTTATTTTTATATTTCTCTAGAAGAACTACTAACCTTCCTACCACCTCACCATCTCATAATCTGATAATACACCTAGCCCTTGATGGACTAGGATTCCCACTAGAAGCCCCAACAAAATTAGGTGTAAACCACCCAAATTCTAGTGGTATTCATTTGGTGTGAACATTTTCATCATTTTCCATTTTCATTCGGTTTGAGACTTTTCATCATTTTACATTATCCTTCGATATGAGCTTATGAATTGATAAGTAGGGGATATTTTCAATAGCTTGAGTCAATTTGTGATATGCTAAGGATTCAAAGGTGTATTTTTTTTGTCAAAATCATTGACCCATATTTATTGAGTTGTAGTTCATAAGAATGTTGACATTAAGTCAAGTTTGTTATTAGTGACAACACTTATTCAAATTTTATATGCCTACCAAGCTCATTGAATAGTCTATAGTGTTTTCCATGTAATTCAGTAGCCACCAAGCTTCACAATTCCTACCGAGCATTCCAGTGGTTACAAAGTAAATTCAGGTAGTGTGAAGTCTTACAGTTCTTACCAAATAGTTCAGTGGTTACCAAGCTTCACAGTTTCTACCGAGACATCAGTTCATGTGAAGCAAAGTCAGTGTCAATCGAGTGATGAGATGATTAGTGTTTATCGAGTTTAGGTATGGTAAACATGGAATTTAGTTTCTAACAAGTTGCATAGTATCTACTGAGTTGCCGGTGTAGACTAAGTTTGAGACTACTCTGATATGATTAGTATGGACCGAGCTTTCACTTCTACCGAATGCATGATGATGCCAAGTAATGACAGTGGACGTCATGTATGAGAACTTCACCAAGTCAATCTTCAAAACCCAAGTGTCTTCATTTGAGCTGACTTTGTAATATTGGTGTTAACTTGTATATTGGTCGAATTTATAATTTTGTAAATTGGATTGATATATATATATATATATATATATATATATGTAATGTATTGTATCACATCCATATAGAGAAACACAGATGAATAGATAGATGTATGTATGCAAATGAGAATGAAGATTATGTAAGAAGCATGCGAATGAGAATCAGTAGCAAGTGTATTGTAAGCCATATCAGAAAGGAGCAGTAGAGTCATATCTATCACATAAAGGTGATCAATACTTCAAAGAATCTCTATCAACAAATCAATTGTAAGTCAGAGATCTATTGTTTCATTCTTACAGGTGAATCGGTCCAACATTCTCTAATAAGGTAGACTTAACAGTGTTTTGTCAAATCTCTTTACCAAGTGCATACTTCATTGTATGTTTGTAAATCCTCTAACAAGGTGGACCTGGCAATCCTAATTGCTCCTAATAGGGTAAATCATCAAAAGTGATCATTGTAATCCTTAACAAGCCAACTTTATTATGCAGTATTGAAGTTTTGTGGGTATCATCCCCACCCTAGTTTTACTTTCTATTTGGAAGGTTTCTGGGTCACCAAATTATTCTGTTCATATGCCATGAATGTTTATGTTTTCAATTTCTCATGCATGTAGTTAGATCTGATTTAATGAATTACATGAGTATTGGGTTATTGTAATTAAGATCTGAATTTGACAAAGTTTTGAAGGTTACTGATTCACCCCTCCCCTCAGTAACCTAGCATAGTCTTGAATATTTCCAACAATTGGTATCAGAGCATTGTGGTTCTCAGGATAAAGCTTGACAACTTGAACAAAGATCAAGGACAATGGAGATTTTCAGACTTGATAAAGCAGTTGACAATGAAAAGCTAGATCTAGAAATTGTCATTGCACAACTCAAGAAAGCTAAGGAGCAACTTTCCCAATCCCTGAAAAGAAGGAAGGAACTTGCAAATTAGATGAATGATCATCAATACATTGAAGAAAAGATTGAAGATTTTTTCCCTTCAAGTAGTTCAGATGAAGCAAATAATGCAATCAAATAACTCTTAGAGAAGAATGGTTCCCTACAAGAAGAGATAAGAAAGCTCAAAAGAGAACAAGAAATTCAGTTAGTAAGGCTACGTGAAATCTTGGAGCAAAGAAACAAGATGAAAGAAGAAATGGATAAAAGAAACAATGAGATCCAGAATCAGTCCCTTTAGCATGAAGATCTTATAGATCAAATCTCCAATGCAAATGAAGAAATCATGAGTCAAAGACAGATCAATGAAAGATTAAGGAATGATCTAAATTCAGAAGGACAAATCAGTGAAAATTTGAAAAATGACCTAAACATTGAAAAGCAAGTCAATGAGAGAATGATGAAATCACAAGCAGATATGAATCAATTGAAACAGCTAAATGAGCAGAATCTCTATAGACTAAGGGTAAAGCAGGAATTGGATACAAAGAAGAAGGTGAATCCTCCAAACAAGGTGCTCAAAGGAATCAAAGACCTACTTGCAATCACTGTGATAAGATAGGTCATACATCAAATAAATGTTGGAGTAATGTAAAAGAAAAATTCAATGGTAAATGTTACAATTGCAATCAGCATGGTCACAAGGCTAATGAATGCAAAGAGAAACCAAAATTTGAAGGCAAATGTCACAAATGCAAGAAACAAGGTCACAAGGCATCAAACTACATAACCAAGTCATTCGATCCAATAGAGCAAATTGTGAAAGCATTATTTGGTTGGGACTATAACACCTGGTGCAGATGTCATTACTATGGAGAGTATGGACACATTGGCATGAACTGTGCTAAACATCACACAAGGAAGAGAGATACCACCATAAGATGTTTCACTTGTACAGAACTTGTCATCTAGCCAAAAATTGCATGAATATAGGTAGAATTGAAGATGAAAAGAAAGCAAAAGCAAATAACATCAGAAATAAAATGAGGTAGCAATGGATTCCTCAATTTACTGAGGAAGCTAGTCCAAGCAATAATGGTCATGCCACTCAAGAAGTGGGTGACTCCACCATTTCCAACTAAGTTCTTAAGTAAGAACTGGAACTGCATAATCACGGTCACATCTAAAACAGTTCCAAAATTGAAAGGAAGAAAAGATCCAAATCAGTATTCGAGATATAAGGGGATCACAGAAGATTAGTATCAATTATCACCGAGTAAGGTTGGGTCATGGACTCTACCGAGCAAGGTCAGAAGTAACTAGTCACACATGTTTGGTTACCGAGTCATGAAGTATTCACTGAGAAATTTGAGCAAATAGTGGATGACAGCCTATTGCACATGATGATGTCATCACAGCTACTTTTGTACCAATCATTAATGGCAAAATGCTATCAAAAGGGCAAGAAATTGAATTCATTTTTCACGAAAATCTTGAAATGTTATTGCAATCAAGCGAATTGTAGAATGATCAAGCGATTTCGAGTAGAATTTTTAGTAAAATTTTTGAAGTTTTCCATAACCCACCAAGTAACCATGATAGCATCAAGTAGCAATAGCAAGGCAAAGAAAGGGTCAGAAATGTTGGTTCGAGGAGTCAAATGGAAACTGCTAGATTTCAAACTTGTACCAACAATTGCAACAATCCTCAATCCAAATGGAGTGCAATCGCAAATCCCTCCTAAGGTACTTCTCATTAATGATATCCAAACTCATTTTAAGTGTGCAATTCAAGAAATTGGAATCCTAGAGATGGATGATGCCCTGGGTGAATTATGTGTAAATGTTGTTCTTAAACTCGAGCATAAGCACTTGGAAGATAAGGGTTTAACCCACATTCCCTACCTACCCCAAAGTTTCCAAATCAAATGGATCAAATACATCCTAAGCTGAGTTCATAGCAGCCAGTTATGGCTTGAGCAACCATTTTTTATTACTAAGAAGATGATTCATCGTATCACCGGCCTTCCCATGCTCTCTAATGCCAAAGCTACTAAAACCCTAGGTCGGGTAGAGTTAGAGAGGAAAACCCTAGCCGAGTGGGATGGTAGAGGTATGAAGATTAGTAGTGTAATAGATGCAGAACTGAAATTTGGCATACATGTGATAGCACACAAGATTTATGGTTCAAATCGTCTCAATAGTGTGTCATGTGAAGCAATAGACTTAGCATTCAAAGTCATGAAAAATAATATGTCATATGATCTTGCAAACTTATTGTTGAAACAGTTCAACAAAAACATGGAAAGTATAAGGACATCTAAGAACAATCCTTGTAAATTTGGTTCATACTTGACATGTCTATTTTTCTATGTTCAATAGTTTTTCCCTTCTAAAGGTACAATTGTATGGAGAAAGGATGTGCTAGTTTTGTATCAGATTAACGAGTACATTGCAAAAATGGGTGAGAATTTTATTAGCATAATGGATAACTACTTTGATGTTTTCAAGAAGAAAATGAATAATAGATTCAGGATTCCTAAGAAATTGGTTAAAGATTACAAAGATGAGGTTTGTTTCATGGTAGACAGTGACAAAGTCTATATTTAGGCAGTGATTCCAAGAGTTGTATAGGTAAAACCTCTTCCATATGAGGTTAACATTGATGAAGCAAAATACATAATTGAAGCCTTATTAAATGAACATGTTGATCCAAAGGCACCACACTTTGGAACATATGATGAGGCCAAGGCAAGAATAGAAATTGAAATTAAGCTTACACGGCGATTAACAAAGGCAAGAGGAGAATAGCAAAACTCAAAACCAAAACACCTCTTTTTTTGATTGAAGGTAAAGGAGAAGATGGTGATGATGAAGCAAAGGATGAAGATGAGTCAGAAAAGAAAGAAGAGCCAGTGAAGAAGAAAGGCAAGGTGATCATCACCAAGCCATCAAAGCCATCCACTACAATGTTTACCAAAAGATCCAGGAAGAAGGATAGTGAAGTTTTGTTTAGAAAGCCTCCTCTCACCTTCCTGGAAAGACTAAAACAAATGGAAGAAGGTGTAGGCATAACCAACTTCAAATCATTAAAGTATGAGACCAGGATAGAGGTTGAGAAGAAGCAGATTGAGGAATTGGTGCTAACCAAGATGGATAAATAGAAGTATTCCCCTAATCAAATAGCTTCTCATATTTCTAATTATCTTTTACAGAGATTGAAGCCAAGATGGGATGCAGCCATGCAGACAGTGAGAGATATCTATGAACAAACCCTGAGGCAGTTGTTACCGAGCATTACAAATGCTGAGGTAAAAGAGTCTATGAAGAAATATGAAGACAAAATGACTCTTAGATTCAATACTTGTTCTGTTAAAAGATATAGAGCATGTAGTCAAGAATTTTTTAGGCATGTGGAAGAATATTTATCATTTGCAGAAACTCAGTGACTCTCCAGAAATCGAGTGACTCTCTAGTAGAAGTCAAGGATGATGACAATGATAATGAGGAAGATGAAACAAATTTTGAAACAATTCAGTTTGACAGTGAAGGAGTTGAAGAAGATAAAGAGGAAGAAGTTATTAAGGAAGTCAAAGAAGATGATGAGAAGACTGATCCTATGAAGATAGCTATAGCAATCATTGCCTCACTTCCTCATTCTCCAAGCAAATCTACAGCTACATCAAATTCAAAGTCGGCTTCAACAAGTTTGATTGTGACTACAACAGATACATCAAATTTCCAATCACTCTTCGCTCCCTCACAACTCAACATATCACTAATGGAAGTGTCTACCACTTCATCTACTAAGCTACAGCCTCCCTCTTCTTCAGTTCCCAAGTCAGGTTCATCAGCAGTATGTATAGCATGTTCTACGATTTTGTGTTCTTTAGCAGTAAGTACAATTTTGAGTTCTACAATTTTGGATTCTACCGTTTTGTTTTCTAAAGCTTTGGATACTTCTGTAAGTATACCAGTTTTGGATTCAATAAACATTCCAGTCACTATTCCATATGTTAGTGCTATATCAGTTTTTACTGCTAGTCCTACTATCTCTACTATCGTTTCCATTCCAGATTCTAAGGTAGTTTGTACTAAGGTAGTTGAACTGAAGGCTCAACCTTGTACAAGACTTTTGAGTGGAAAGGAGATAGAGGAGGATATTGATTTAGATGAGGAAATTGAGATTCCAAAGTGGGATTTTGATAATGCCACTGTAGATCAAATGCAAATAGCTAGTCAACTCCTCCAAAAGAAAGCCAAGCAAAAGAAATTAAGAGAAGAAAGAGATAGACAATATAAAATCATAGAGAGTGATAAGAATATTTTGACTGAGGTAATAGGTGTTGAAGTTGATACTTCTCAACACATTCTATTTCAATTGGAAGAAGCAATTCAGAAGTTTAATGAGGACTCCAGTGGTCAAGAAAAATTGATTGAGAAAGCAAAGAAGAAATTCAATAACAAAGTGCTTGAGCACATTGCTCAACAAATTGCTATTCAACAAGTGGAACTTTCCTCAATTTTTACCAATCTTGAAAATTTTTGCACAAATGTAACATCACTCTTTGCAAAATTATGTGATATCACCAAGCATACTAAGGAAATACAGGGCAAATTGAATAAAATTGATGAAGATCTAAAAGCTAGTGCACAACAGTTGCAACTTGACCCTAGTTCAAGCTCTGCACATCATATGAAAATCATATTCTTATCAGATATGCAAGCAGAATTGTTGAGAGAGGAAGCAAGGATCCGGTCTTCACTCATAGACATCCAAAATATGATCCTTCCCATCATGGATACAATGCAAAAGCACATTGCCTACTCCAAGACATTGATCCATGACAATAATTTCTCAATTGCAGATCACATGATCGAGCTCTCTACAAAAGTGCAAGTTGCTCTAGAAATGTGCAAAGTTTTGCAAGAAAATTGGGATAAGACGTTAGCACTCATACTTAAGGTACATTTTGAGTTTCTCTCTTACACTGGTGTCTCTGTGTAAATAAGTTTTGAATAAATCTTTGGCATTATTGTCAAAAAGGGGGAGAAACAGAATATATCTATGTGAGTCTATATGTATATATGAAAAAAAAACATGTAGTATGTACATTGTATGTGGGAGAATCATGCAAAGAAAAGGAAAGGAAAGTATATATTTACAAAGACAAGTTTTGAAAATTCTCAAAAAAAGTATTCCAGTACTGAGCCAGTATCACACGATAATGTATATAAGTTTTGGCTGATAAGTATTTTTCTCGGTAATGCCAAAGGGGGAGATTGTTGACATTAAGTCAAGTTCATTATTAATGACAACACTTATTCAGATTTTGTATGCCTACTAAGCTCATTGAACAGTCTATAGTGTTTGTCATGTAATTCAGTAGCCACCAAGCTTCACAGTTCCTACCAAGCATTCCAGTGGTTACCAAGTAAATTTAGGCAGTGTGAAGTCTTACAATTCTTACCAAGTAGTTCAGTGGTTACCAAGCTTCGTAGTTTCTACCAAGACATCAATTCATGTGAAGTTAAGTCAATATAAACCGAGTGATGAGATGATTAGTGTTTACCAAGTTCAAGTATGGTAAATGTGGAATTCAGTTTCTACCAAGTTGCACAATATCTGCTGAGTTGCCAGTGTAGACTGAGTTCAAGACTACTCTAAGATGATTAGTATAGACCAAAATTTCACTTCTACCAAATGCATGACAATGTCGAGTAATGATAGTGGATGTCATGTATCAGAACTTCACCAAGTCAATCTTTAGAACCTGAGTGTCTTCATTTGAGCTGACTTTGTAATATTGGTGTTAACTTGTATATAGGTTGACTTTGTAATTTTGTAAATTGGATATATATATATATATATGTAATGTATTGTATCACATCCATATAGAGAAACACAGATGAACAGATAGATGTATGTATGCAAGCAAGTATGAAGATTAGGTAAGAAGCATGTGAATGAGAATCAACAGCAAGTGTATTGTAAGGTCATATCAGAAAGGAGCACCAGAGTCATATCTATCACATAAAGGTGATTAGTACTTCAAAGAATCTCTATCAGCAAATTAGTTGTAAGTCAGAGATCTACTGTTTCATTCTTACAAATGAATTAGTCCAAAATCCTCTAACAAGGTAGACTTAACAGTCTTTTGTGAAATCTCTTTACCAAGTGCATACTTCATTGTATGTTTGTAAATCCTCTAACAAGGTGGACCTAGCAGTCTTACTTGCTCCTAATAGGGTAGATCATCAGAAGTGATCATTTTAAACCTTAACAAACCAACTTTAAGTTGTAGTATTGAATTTTTGTGGGTATCATCCCCACCCCAGTTTTACTTTCTATTTGGAAGGTTTCTAGGTCACCAAATTATTGTGTTCATGTGCCATGAATGTTTATGTTTTCAGTTTCTCACGCATGCAATTAGATATGATTTAATGAATTAAATGGTTATTGGGTTATTGCAATTAAGATCTGAATTTGATAAAGTTTTAAAGGTTACTGATTCACCCCTCCCCTCTCAATAACCTAGCATAGTCTTGAATATTTCCAACAAAGAAATAATCTCTCATGAGAATAAATGAGATACTTAGTACTCATTGTATCTAGCTAGTGCTCAATAAGGTGAAGCATTCAAACTTCCCAAGAGGTCATCCATCGTACTACTAGTCCAACTCAAGCCCAATTAGTCATGGAATTTCCCACAAGGTTGACCATACTCAACTTTTTACCCCATTTGGAATACCTTGAGCAAGTGTTGTGTCTTATGAACCATTCATTTTAGTTATCTTTAGCTCATCAATTTACAAGTAGGACATATTTTCCATAATAAGTTAATGAAATGTCCCTTTTCTGATTTTATATGATATTTCCAATCTCTAATCAGATTTTCAAGATCAAACAACTAATATCACAAAGATCCACCAAATTTCTCAAGAAACCCCAAATCGGGTATGCCAGAAATTGTGCCAAAAGCTTCACAGCTTCACCTATTATTAATAAATCTGAAAGTGGACATTTTTAAAGAAATTTCAGCAGCATAACAGCCTACAAAATGACATTTTCAGATCTGTATATCCTTTACACAACAGTTCTCAAATGTAGGACAAAAACTATGCTCGTCGGGCTCCCGAAATTAACACAAAAATGCCCGAAAACACCACAAAAACACTAATAATCTATCTCAGAAGTTTAATCACGTCCCAATACATATATTCAGCTCTATTTTAAAACCGTAAATTCTGAAATACAGCAGCAACCCAAACTGATATGAAATACTCAACTGAAAATACCAAACTCATACAAAAAATACACCCGAAAACCCACAAATCTGCACTGTTCAACACAAAGGCAAACTCTGTATGAGCATGCACATGGAATGGCTTCAAACTCTCATCCTTAGCCTTCCTGGAAACCTGCAAACTCCCGTTCTTGGGTCTCCCTGGAAACCTGCAAACTCCCGTTCTTGGGTCTCCTTCTCCACAGGTTTGGCAGCCTCTGAAGAATAACAAAGAATGAGCAAAAATCAAGTTCTGGAATCTGCCCAAAATGCCTCCAAACCCCTTAAAAGAGGGCATAACTGTAACTCACGTCCAAGAGAGGTTAATGAAACATATTTTAATAATAATTTTCATTTATTAGTCCAACGATTTCCAAAGATTAACCCCCTTTTTCCGAAACTTCACTTTCTTGGGCCTGCCTGCCTTAGAAAAGATTATTATTTTTTAATTATTTGAAAAGGGGACATGACAGTTAAATTGTGGTATTCATGTTAGGATTCAATTGTGTATTGTTTGGATCAAAATAAATGACCCATGTTTCATGAATAGTGGCTCACGAGAACTCATCTACCATTAGAATGAATGAAACACTTAGCACTCACTACACATAGGTGAGGCACTAAGCCTTCCGGTGAGGTTGGCCATCCTAACTTACTACTCCAACTCAAGTACCCTTTACAATGGAGTTTCCTCCAAGGTTAGGCCCACGTAGCCTACTAACTCATAATGCATAGCAATGAAGAGAAACATGAACCCAAATTTAAAAATCTAGATTTAAATTTTCAAGCTTCAAACTCATGTCCATGGAAACATTTTACATCGACTCCACATTTTTGGATTTGAACTAAACCAATAAATCACTAGCTTAGAAATCTAAATCCTAGAGATGAGTGATGATTGAGATATGCTAGAATAAATACCAACTTCTGTACAAAATATGCTATCTTAGAAGTGTATGTGCAAAATATGAACCAAAAAGTGTTTTAGTTAACTCATAATGTCCGGTAATGAAGAAAAACTTGAACCCAAATAAATACATAAAATAAAATTTAAAGATTAAAGGTTCAAATTCATGTTCGTGGAAATAATCTAAGATCAATTCCACATCTTAGGATATGGACCAAAGTGGTGAATGAGTAGATCACAAATCCAAAACCTAGAGAGGAATAATGATGGAGACGAGACATGCTAGAATAAAGTTAGTTATCAAGTTTGTACAAAATATGTCATCTCAAAAATCACAAAAGACATAATAGTCTATAATTCACAATAATAAAGCAAAAAATATGCTTTTAAATTTAATTGTTTGATTTTTCATATGTAACACCATACATGACTTTACATAAAGACTTTTGGTTCATCTCAATTTGGTCCCAATATCAATTATATGTACCTTGATTAACTTAATCGTTGACTTATTTGAGCCTTATTATTCATCTTCAGGGCTTAAAAAGAAACTATGTCCTATGAGGAAACTAAACTACTAATCAATCCAAAACATAATTACACAATTTCCATAATTAAATAACTATACATTCTTAAATCTAATCTTTCAACAATAAACTTAGAATAGAATTTAAAAACATGCAACATAAGAGAAAAGAATTTAAAACCCTGGTTAAGAAGGACTACAATGATTGCAGTATGTTATGGAAATATTCTTTTTGACTATAGTTCTATTAATATTTCTACTAATTATTATTAATAAAAATTAAACATTCCTACAAAATAATAAATCCAAAACATAAATACACAATTTCCATAATTAAATAACTATACATTCTTAAACCTAATCTTTCAACAATATACTTAGAATAGAATTTAAAAACATGCAACAAAAGGGAAAAGAATTTTAAAACCTGGTCAAGAAGGATTACAATGATTGCAGCATGTTATGGAAATATTCCTTTTGACTATAATTCTATTAATATTCATTATACTAAGAAAATTATTTTAAAACCCTCTCCAATTAAAAAACTAAAATTCCTTTTTGACTTGTTGTTCCTTGCCAAAGAATATTCCAAATTACCACATTGCGCCATAATTAGCACTTAACAAACGGCTAATGATAGTTGACACTTTCCATGCAACGGATCCAATAATAATTAAATAAATAAATAAGTAAACTTCGCATGTTGGTTTACAAAAAAATTATAATTAAAAAACCAATAAAATAAAGAATACAATGGGTTGTAATTAAACGAGCTTATCCTATTAATAAGATAACACGTTTTGAACTGGTAAATTACAATTTACAAAGGCAGAGAATCCAACAGCTAGCGACAATTCTCGATAACATTGGATTCAACGGTGGCCGTTGGATTCAGCTGGCCATATTATTTTAATCCTTTTCGACCGCTTAAACGGGTCAATCTGAAGTTAAGTTAACCGTGGTTAATTGGAACTAGTCCATGCCCTAGGACGCGTCCGTTCTGTTCTATATAATGCCCTAACCTGATCCATTTTCCTTCTTTCTGCACCATTTATGTTCTTGTGTTACTCTGCTGCGAAAAGATTTCAGCTTGAGCTTTCTAGAAAGTCGTCTCCAACGGAACGGGTAGGGGAATTTGTTAATTCTTTCAGCTGATTAGTCTCTCTTTTTTGTGGTTTTATTGTATATAGTTTTCTTTCTGATTTATTTTTTCTGGATCGATGTTTGGGTTATTAATTTGAGATGTTTGTGGATTGAATTAGATCCTGATTGAGTTTTCTGTATGAAATGTTATACTTTTTAGTTTCATCAGGAACCGGATTCGAGAATGTTTGTGTTTTCTTTTGCATGCTAATAATGAATTCAGATTTTAGAATAGGACTTTCTTAACCCTCGGCAGAAGTTTTTGATATTTACTTTGATTTGAAATTATAATTAAGGTCGATGAGTTTTTTTTGGAATTATGGCTCGGGCATTTTGTTTTGGATGAGTTTTTACGCAGTGATTGTGGGGAACTTGTTGAATTTATTTTTCATTCAATTATCCGCAGTAGTTGCCGAAAATCCTGTTAATAAATATTTAGGTTAAAATTGTACAATTCTGTTAATAAATATTTAGGTTTAAATTGTCCAATTCTGTTAATAGGTTTAAATTGTTGTCAATGAGGAACACTAGGTTGTGGATCTATTTTAGTGTAACAGTATTTTGAAATGTATTGCTTCTGCTCTTGGAATTTGTTTTGGTTTGCAATATGATTTTTTCAAAATTAAGCTAGGGTTCGGCTTCATCACATACATTGAATCTCTGTTATCGTAAAATATTTTTGCGTGTGAATTCTTTGAGGATTTATTTTTGTGTATTCCTATCGTTAAATTGAATTGTTAGGTATTTGTCCTAGATTTCGCTTGTTATTATTTTTCATATTTAGTAAGATTTGCATCATGGGGGTGTTTTTGTGATTTAAGTTTGGGGTTGAATTGGCGAACGGTGCTATACGGTGGTTTTTAACAAAATGTACAGATCTGTTTCTGGAATTTATTACTGATTTTTTTTGTTCTAGATTGAATTGAATACCTATTACTTTGTTGTGTAAGTGGTTTGCCATTAAATTACTGGAACATCAAACATTTTCCTTTAACTTTTTCGGTGAAGGCATTGCTGCACCTGCACTTATAATCGTCAAATTTTATCGAAATCTGCACAATTTTGATGGCTTTTAATGATCAGACAGGGGCATAAAATTGCACATGGTATTAGAGTAGTTTGAACAAGGCAATTGCTGCATCTGCACTTAATTGTCAAATTTTATCGAAATCTGCATAATTTTGATGGCTTTTAATGATCAGCCAGGGGCATGAAATTGCACATGGTATTAGAATAGTTTGAACTCGATCTTTAAGGAAATTTTTTCAGCTTAACATCAGTTCATGGTCTTGGTTTCTAAATTATGATCTCATGTCCTTCTTTTCCTGATATGTTTGTGCTCTTATCTGCAGCTACAGGAGTCAAAATGTTGTTCGTATCTTCAGTAACCCCCAAGAAAGCAAAACCTCCTGTCTTTGCTATTTGCTCATCTTCTGAATTCAGGGAAGAATTCCGTTTTTATTCATTCCTTTAGTATTTACAAAATTTGTGCCCTAGATCATAGGACCCAGGGTGCTATCTCAAGGGCGAAGAGGTTTTCTCATCTTTTTCAACAAAAGAAATGCCGACGGTAGAATACTATGGCGGTGACAAGGACATGGAGCCCTTTGTGGAAATGGATCCAACCAGAAGATATGGCCGTTATGATGAGGTTCTAGGCCGTGGTGCAATGAAGATCGTATACAGAGCTTTCGATGAGGAAGATGGCATTGAGGTTGCATGGAACAAGGTCTCACTGAAATCCCTCGATGATGATTCAATCAACAGAATCTTTTCTGAAGTCCGGCTTCTGAAAGCCCTGAACAACAAGAACATCATAACTTTCTACAATGCATGGCTGGATGAGAGGGCCGGGCATATGAATTTCATCACCGAGGTTTGCACTTCAGGGACCCTGAGACAGTACCGGCAGAAGCATAGGCATGTTTCCATGAAAGCTGTGAAGAGCTGGGCAAGGCAAATTCTCAAGGGTTTGCATTACTTACACAGTCAAGAACCTTGCATCATTCATAGGGATTTGAATTGCAGTAACATTTTTGTGAATGGCAATAGCGGCACTCTGAAGATTGGAGATCTGGGTCTTGCGGGCACCGTTGGAAGCGATCGAGCTGCCCATACCGTGATCGGTACTCCTGAATTCATGGCTCCTGAACTGTACGAGGAGGATTACAATGAGCTTGCTGATATCTATTCCTTCGGCATGTGCATGTTGGAGATGATCACCTTCGAAATTCCATATAGTGAGTGCTTCAATATTGCTCAAATCTATAAGAAGGTGACTTCGGGTATAATGCCTGCTGCCCTGGAAAAGGTTACTGATCCAGAAGTGAGGCGTTTCATTAACATATGCTTGGCGAAAGTATCCGTGAGGCCTTCTGCTGCAGAGCTTCTGAACGATCTATTCCTGAGGGAAGTGCAGGAAAGCTCCGTAGCTTAACTACATTCTTGTTCCACCATTTATATGGATTGTGGTAGAAAGGTGAAGATTGTGTATTTGTTTTCAAAGGCTCTGATTATTTTCCTAATTCTTGGTAATCAAGGGGTTGTGTAGAGGACACACCTGTTGAAGATGATGATGATGATAAATGGGCACATGTTGTAATAGGTAGAGCTATAGTTTGTAACAATTTTTACAGCCATTTATGCAGTCTCCGGAAGGTGACTCGAATATTTTGCGAATTATTCTTTTGTCAGTAATTCCGCAATAAAGAATGTTTGACATGTTTGATTAGCATGTCACTGGTTTTGTTGTGTGCGTGTCAAAATCTTTTCCACAGCTTGTGGAGATGTTCCGCATTTACTTGTTGAAATTGGTGCTATGTCACTTTTAGATTAAATTTCTATGTAATGGTCTCAAATTGCTTTCCACTGTGACATTTTGATCTCTGCTCTTTCTGTTTTCTGTGTTTCATGCATCTCTGTCCTGTCTGTCTAAAGTTAGTGCTCTGCTCAAAGGTGCTTAAACGCGCCCCGTTATGAATTATTAAAAAGTTAAATTTAGTGATTATGGTCAAATTAGTTATTTGGGATCAATTATGAGTGCATGGGTTGGTACCATTTAAAATTTTATTCTGTTCAATATTTTTTTGAATCTATATATGATTTTTTAATTTAACTAATGTTTAATTTTCTTCATTTGGGAATGGTTCTCTATATTTAGTGATTTAATCGACAAGTCCGTCAAAATCAGAGATGGCTATTTATTTAGTTTCTTCATACCCGTTGCGCTTATTGCAAATTAGAAGTACGAGGAAATTAGGAATCATTCAATATTTTTTTATTTAATTTTAATATTGCATGCAGATTTATTTATTTTATTTTAATAATTTTTAATTTATTTTTTTTTTTTTTTAATCTTCTTTTTGGAGAAATGAGTTTCTTAAATTCAATTTAATAAGAGAGATCCTTTTATAATTATGGTTTTTCTTGTTTGTTTGTTTAAATATTTTCATCACTTTAAAAAAAAAAATTTAATATTTTCATCAAATTTATTTATTTTATTTTTATTTTATTTTATTTTAATTAATGTTTTTTTATTTTAGTTTTGGAGATATGAATTTCTTAATTCAATTTAATAAGAGAGATCCTTTTATAATTATGGTTGTCTTTTTTTGTTTGTTTAAATATTTTCATCTTTTTTTTTCGGTATTTTTTATTTGACAATTGTGTGGTATTTTTCACAAGTAAAATTGCCATATTTGTATAGGATTTTAATTACAATTTTTTTATTTGTTAACCTTAATTTGATAATAGTTTTTGAAACTTATCAAATCTAATTTTAATTTATAATCTCCAAATAAGATAGTAGTTTAGTGACAATCCTATTATAGTTAGTCTTTTTTTCTTTATAATCTTGTAATAAGAGAGTTGTTTAGTAATAGTCATATTTTCTTATTTTTGTGAACAATTAGTTACTACTTATTAGTCACCCAAGTAAAAATGACCAAATTGACTAAATGAATGATTATTACTTATGACCTATGATAGCATCATGGAATTATACACTTAGAAGTTCATTAATGATCATTAAAAGTTACACTCATATGTACAAAAGATATCATGAGATTGATAATTACACTAAAAACTCTCATCTTTTGAATTATAAAATAAAGTTGCAAAATAGAATGAGAATTCTAACTTCAATGGCCAAAACAATGGCACAATAAGAGATGAACCATACACAATGACACAATGTTTTGTTGACTAGGAAACTCTTGATAAGAGGGAAAAACCTTGGTGGGGATGACACCTACAAGATAGTATGCTAATATAAGTGTTCCTTGTGAGTCGATTACAATGCAATTAGTACAACAATCTCTGCTAAAGGACATATATCTACTAGGAGACATTGAACTCTTTTTAGAAGCTTCCAACCTTGTTAAACGCTGATAGAAAGACAATTGAACTCATTGTCCAAATTGCCTTTGTTGGCAACGAAGTGTAGATCTTCATAATAAGAAATCCAATATTCAGAACTAACCAAATATTGCTATACGCCAACATCAAACTCTACTCTTATTATCCAACCTTCAAGCTCACATTATATCACAATACAACAATACATGGATCATTAATATAATAAACAACCAAGGAAGACCATCTTTCCTTTATACCCTATCCAAATAACTAATTAAGTTGGCCTATTAAAGCTTCCCCACTATGCAATTGATTACATAGGACCTCACTAAGGCCTACGCGCCTTCTAAAGTATCAGTACAAATATTACAATAAGGGCTCGCACATGTTAAAATACAATTAACTCAATCTTGAATAATGAACAACACATTACACCAACTTAATTATTTGTTAGTAAAATGTATCACACATTTTACTTTAGTGACCTTTCCAGAATGATCAAAACTTGCTATCACAATCATAGCTTTACGAACATGTCTTCAATCACGATCCAAACTCACTCACCTTAATTCTACCTCACTGATAAGATACAACCAATCTAACAACACCTATCTATTTTAATATTTCATACACATTGGTCTCTTATCAATCTTTACCAAATGAACTATAACTCATCCAATACTCAATAGAAACGTAAGCGAACATAGATGTAGTATTTGTACCCATCTGTGAATATAATCCTAAGCATGCATAACTTAATTTGTCCTATTCCAATTTCGTTGACCTCATAATCCTATGTGATGTATTGAATCCCTATTTGTCATAAACTCAAGAATATATGTTGACATCAATGACAAATCTTGTCATCAATACAACACATAACTAGCATATCCAAGTGCTAAGCAAACCAATAGTCCTAATAATATCTCCTTTTGGATTTGATGACAACATATGATGAAAAAACATGAATGCCAATCAATTTTCTGAATATCTTTAACATATGCAACTTCCCTAATAGTGTTCCCATCATAATACAATTTTCTAAATACTCTCAACATATATAGCCTTTGCATGCTCTGATATCATTGATTCATCATAAAATCAATTATAAGAACTCTTACATAGTTTTGCTTAATGCAACTACTCCCTTTTAGGAGTAGTACCAAGCATCACATTTAAGTGTATGAATAGTGCTCTAATTGTACTTGATTGATGCATTACTGCATCATTTACTCTATATTAGGAGGGGACATTACTCCAAACATACCTCAGAGATACTCAAAGGTGACCTTAGTGAATGGTTTAGTAAAGATGTATGTTATATAATCCTTTATACTCACACATTCCAATCTAATCTCCTTTTCTGCAATTTTCTATCTTAGAAAATGAGATTCTTTGACACTAGAAAGGACTAAAAAAATCATAAATATTGAGCTATGCATCTGCTAGGTCAGATATACTCTTATATGCACAAAAGATATAATATGAGATTGATAATTGTCTAGATTGATCATAGACAAATACATGTCCATAGAAGACGTTTAAAATATACATTTGCAACCATAGAAGTGGCCAACTTTACAATCAACAACAGTGACTCATTCTAACTGTATAATCTTAATTTATAGAGACACTTCTAGTCTTACAAAGATACATTAAAATCTCTCATTTATCGAATTATAAAATAAAGTTGTAAAATAGTAAGAGAATTTTGTAATCCGTAGAACAATCCCTACTAAAGGACAAATCTTTGTTAGGAGACCTTGAACCCTTGTTAGAAAATTCAAACCCTATTAAACATTGATAGGAAGATAACTAAGCTCACTTTCCAAATTGATTTAGTCAACAATGAAGAATAGATTTTCAAAATAGCAAATCCAATATACTAAAACTACAACTTAATTTCCAATACGATTCCTTTGAAGCTCAAAACTATATACCAACATTAAACTTTCCTCTGCTTTGATTATCTAGTCTTGAAGCTCGTATTATATTATCATAAAATAATACATAGATCACCATCATGATAACCAATCAATGAAAACATCTTTCTTTTATACCATATCCAAATAACTAATTAGGTCAGTCTGTTAAAGCTTTCTCAATATACAATTGATTACATAGGACCTCACTAAGGCATACATACCTTCTAAAGCATCATTACAAATATTACAATAACGTTCCCACACATTATAATGTAATTAACTCAATCATTTAATAATGATCAAGACATTACACCAAATTAACTAATTGTCAATAAAACATATCACACATTTTACTTAAGCGACCTATCTAGATTGATCTCCAAGACTAGCTATCACAAGCATAGATTCACAAACATGTATTCTACCATGATCCAAGCTCGCTCACCTTAATTCTACCTCACTAATAAGATACAACCTATCTGCCAACAACTATCTATCAATACTTCCTGCACCGTCATTTGTTACCAACCTTTACCAAATGAACTGTAACTCATCCAATACTCAACAAAAACATAAGTGGACATAGTTGTAGCATCTATACCCATATGTGAACATAATCTAAAGCTCACATACCTATCATGTGCCAACTTCATTGACCTCATAATCCTTTGCAATTTATAGAATCCTTGCCTGTCATGAACTCAAAAATATATGATGACATCAATGACAAAACTTACCATTAATGCAACACATAACTAGTGTATCCAAGTGCCAACTAGACATGTTTCCTAACAATCTCCCCCTTTGGCATTGATGGAGACATATGATGAAAAAACATGAATTCCAAATAATATTTTGAATATCTTCTACATATACAACTTCCCTAACAATCTCTCATCTAAATACAATATCCTTAACATATACAATGTTTGAATGCTCTCCTATTATTTTTCTCTCCCTGTTAGGTTGTTCCTTAAGCTCTTCTTTGTTTCTCTCCCTATTTGACATCAATGGAAAAGGTTCTAATATGCCAAATCAATTCAAAGTGTTCCCCCTTTTATGGATATCCTCATCAAAGTACATGTATTAGATCAAACCAATCAACAACAAATTAATGTCTACCAAGTGCTAACAAACATCGTTATGCCAAAAGTCAATCAAAAGAACTCTTACATAGTTCCTCTCAATGCGATCACTCCCCCTAAGGAGTAGTACAAAGAATCACATCCATGTGTACAAATAGTGCTTTGATTGTATTGGAGTGATGCATTGTTGCATTATGTACTATGTATCAAGAGGAGAAATTACCCCAAACATATCTCTAAGATAATCCAAGGTGTCTTTAACCAATGGTTTCATAAAAATATTTGTTATATATTCCTTTGTACTGATATATTCCAATATAATCTCCTTTTCTACACTTTCTCTCTCAAAAAATGATACTAAATAGCAATATGCTTAGTCTTTGAATGTAAAACTAGATTCTTTGACATACTCAAAGTGCTTATGTCATTACAATGTATAATTATAGGTTATGAGAATTCAATGTCAATTTCCTCCAACATTTGCTTCATCTACATGATCTAATTACAATTGTTAGGCACTACAACATATTTTGCTTCTACTATGGATTGTGAAATACAATTGTGTTTCTTTCTTAGCCAAGAAAACAATCTTCCACCAATAATGAATGCACCTCCACTTTTTCTCTTTCCATCATCAATAGTACATTTCTAATTAACATCAGTATATGCATATAGTGTAAAATCAATAGATTTAGGATAGCATAAGCCAAAGTATAATGTTGCCTTCAAATATAGGAATATTATTTTTACTACTAATAAATGTGTCTCTTTAGGATCTTCTCAATGTCATGCCCAAATCTTATGGACAAAACACACGCGCGTGTGCACCCACACACAAAATACACCAACATTTGTTTTGTTTTTAACAAGATTTAACTACTACGTTATTTAGTTACATATCTAAGTTGAAATGTAACTATGTTGATAATTATATTTAATGTTTGTAAATTGCAAGGTAAATACTTATGTTGAAAAGTCATGTGTAATTTGTTTCGATTTCCAATCCCTTGATCTCGAAGTTCACTAACTAAAGTTTATAGTTGATCAACTAAGGATAATTATCATTACATAATTCATGATTGAACATATTCATGTCTATATCATGATTTCACTAAGGTCACTTGTGCAATTATTTATTTAATCTATGGTTCCAATTACATTACTCTAGAGAAACTTTAAATAAATATTAGTAAAATTGATCCTAGCTTCTTAATGTTAATCAAGTTCCTACTTATAAACAAGTATATTACATAATTATTTTTTTGTATGATCTCACAACTGTTTCAATTACATTTTCTAGATCCGGTCTTGCATGTATCAACTATTGCAATCCTCCAATCATAGATCTATATCTAGTTTGCATAGCATTGGGTGACTCATCCTTGCTTGACAATTTGCATCTAGTCACCATAGGTGTTCCAACAAGTTTATAATTTTCCAAACCAAATCTTGATAATAAGTTCTTAAGATATTTAACCTGTTACATAAATATACCATCTTTATTCTATGTTACTTGTGAAACCAAAAAGTATTTTAAATCTGCAATCATAAACATCTCAAATTCATTCTTCATTTCATCATAAAATTTCTCACTAGCTTCATCCTTACCTCAAAAAATGATGTCATCGACAAATACAACAATGCCAATAAACTATTTGAATTTCTCCTTAAGTACATATTATTGTGTATATTGCCTTTCTTGAAGCCCAAACTCAATAAATGCTTATCTAACCTTGCATACCATGCTCCAGGTGCTTGTTTTAGCCCATATAATGCTTTTTTCAATTTGCATACCATGTCTTTGTCTTCATTCAATGGAAAATCATCAGGTTATCCAATACATACCTCTTCCTCAAGCTCACCTTGAAAAAGGTTGACTAATTCACATTCATCTTAAATACCTTAAAATTCTCATTAGATGCATAAGCCAAAAACATCCTTATTACTTCTAATCTTACAACATGAGCAAAAGTCTCCTCAAAATCTACATATTGTTTTGAATATCATTTGCATACTAATCTTGCTTTGTTTCTTACAACTTCACCCTATTTATTTATCTTATTCCTAAATACCCATTTTATACCAATGACATTATGTTATTTGGATCTAGGGATTAGTTCCCATGTCTTATTCTTCTATATCTGATCATGTTCTTATTTCACTGCATTTATCCAAAATTCATCCTTGCATGCTTCATCAATAGTTTTGAGTTCAACTTGTGAAATCAAACAAATTTCTTCTCTTACCTTGTTTCTTATCATTACTCCTTTGTTTGCACTACCAATTATCTAATCTTCAAGATGATTCCTTGCAACATATTTTGATGTTCTTTGCTCTTCTTTAGGTTCTTCTCTAGGTTCATCTTCAAAGAATTTTTCTTGTTTTATATTCTAATTAATCATAGGTCTCTGACTTATACTAGCCTAATTGTCATCTGAATCGTAATCAATTATCCTTTACTGCACCTCAAAATTTTCATCAGCTCTTACATTTTCACTTCCTACAATCTATTTCAATCTCATATTATAACATCTATATGCTTTTCTCTTAGTAGAATAACCAAGAAAGATATATTTATCAATTCTAGGATCAAACTTCCCTATATCATCTTCTTTCTTGATGTAATACTTACATCCAAAAATTCTAAATTAGTTCATAGTAGGTGTATGACCAATCCATAACTCATAAGATGTATTACATGTTCCTTGTTTGATCTAAGCTTTGTTCATAGTGTATACAACTGTTTCTCTCTAATAAACATTTGCTACATTAGTTGTCTCTCTCACTATTCTATTTCTTATTTTTGTTATTGCATTATATTGTGGCATATTAGGAGCTAAAACATGTCTTTTAATTATCTTCACAAAAGATGTTAAGATGATTTGATGTAAATTCTCCTCCTCTATCAAATCTGAAACATTTGATTCTCATAACAAACTCATTCTCAACTTTTTTTTTAATATCTTCAATTTTTCAAAATCTTATGATTTCTCTTTTAAAAATTAAGCTTGCATCACTCTTGTATAATCATCAATAAAAAGAATGAAGTACCTTTCACCATAGAACGTTCTAATATTTATAGGACCACACAAATTTGTATGAACTATCTTCAACTTTTCTGATGTAATGAATATCTTACTAGGAAATGAACTCTTCAACCATCACACATTCATTGCACATCATGTTCTAGGGTTTCACAATCTTTGGTAGATCTCTTACAATATTAGTTTTACTTTTGAAATATTATTAAAGTTTATATGACAAATTATTTTATGCCATAACCAACTATCATCCACTTTAGTAACTAAACAACTTATTTCAGTAGGACTCAATTGGAAAACATTACCTCTAGTTCTTGCTCTTGTACCAATCAATTTTCCATGCTTGTCTTTTATTGTACGTGTGTATCATCCCCAGTGTCAGTTTTGTCATCAAGTATAATAGATCCCTTTCTCTTAATAGAACATGGACCATTATTACCAACTCTAACTACATCACTATCATAACTATTGAGCTCAAAAAAATTATATATGTCACCTGTCATGTGATGCAAGCATCCACTATTTGTTATCCAATCAGATTTATTTTTCTCAATCTATGATACAGGTGTTTTTTCTTCTTTAATAGAACTTTCTTCCTTAATAGAAAAAAATTATCTAATCAGATTTATTTTTCACCATATAAGAATTTTATTTTCTTAAATTTGGTTTCATCATCACTTGCATATGAACAATCTTTTGGAATTTTTGACTTGTAAGTCTTTCTAGGCTTAACTTTTGGTTTTTTCTTTGAAAATTTGGAAGAGAATTTACAAAATTCTTTGCAATGCCAACAAAAAAAAAATTATTACCCCTAGATTCTCTCTTTGCCACCAACAAAACAAGCTCATCAATCTTCCTTTCTTGTTCTTGAAGTTCTACCCAATCTCTAGCATAGTATCCACTAGTACTTGCACTTTTTGTTAGTATCCTTTTACCATTATGCACAATAGCTTTATTAGTTTCAACTCTTGCCATATTATCTATTAGTCTACTAGATTCAAATTCTTGTACTTTTTCAATCAAAGTCTCTTTATTAAAATATTTCAAAAGAGGGATAAATTCTTCTACTACAACCACCTTAGTATCATAAGTAGGAATTACATATCTCAAAATTTTATAGCATACCTCATCTTCCAATATTATTCCTCTAGAGTTCCTTATACATGTAACAATCTCAGTAATGTTGAAAAGAAGATTTTTAAAGTATAGAAATGAGGAAGAGTGTATCATGGAACAATCATAATTTTGTCACTGATGTCAAACCTACTATTTTCTGGTGAGACAATTGTTAATTTGATCTGAATGCTATCATTTGTTTGATTTATGAAGAGGATTTGAAATGAAAGCATAACAAGAGAACCTAGAGAAATGTTGAGTTATATGGTGTATAAAAAGAGCACTAAGACCAAGTAAGACCTTGATGATATATTGTATTGTTTATCTACTTAAGGCTACAAAGAAATGATACTTAAGCAAAGACATGAAGGAGACTAAGTAAAGAAATGTTTCTGCCAAGCTTGACCGAGCAAACAATGGAAGCCAAGCAAGTCAGTTTAGGCCAAGTAGAAAAATAGCTATGACCGAGCATTTAGTATATGTCAAGCGCCAGTAAAATCTTAGTATGTGCCAAGCATCATAAGATGACAATAGTGAATGAATTAAAGAGAACAAATTTCCACAATCCATTATATTGTATTGATATATTTCTGGATTCGATTGTGATTTTTACCATCAACATTTTGAATCACACTACGTGATCCATCATCAAGATGAAGAGCAAGAGATGCAAAACATAGTAGGTTGCAGATAGTGGTTGACCCAAAAGATAAAGGGAACAAGCAAGAAAGATAGCACACACCCCAAGATTGAAGAATAAAAATAAGAAACAATAAAAGAGGGGTAGATAGAAGGACAAGGGGCCAAAAAGGAACACACTCAAGGACAAACCAGAAAAATAATTAGAAGCTAAAAAGGTACCAATTGAATCAAGTGAAGAATTTATGCAAATTAAGAAGTGAAGAAATAAAAAAATAAAAGAACAATTGAAATAAGATATAACTACAAGTGTGCCTAAAAAATTATATATTTGTGAAATATAACAAGAATATAATAGAAAAAGTCATATATACATAAGTTGAAGACGTGGAATGGTCAAAGATGATAGATACACGCTTGCATATATATATATATATATATATATATATATAAACTAAACAAATATGTGTGTGTATAATACTATGTGTGAGTGTGTGTGTTTATATTTTGTATGGGCTATATATGTGTGTGTGTGTGTGTAACATGGGTGCATGCAATTATATATCTGCAAAAGTATAAATGTATGCCATATATATAAATATGTGTGTGCGTGTGTATAAGATTATATATGCCTATATGTATATTAATATATGTACGTATAAATACATATATATGTAAGCGTATGTATATATACATATGAATATGTATATATTTAAATATATTAATGTATAAAATACATATATGTATATAATATATATAAATGCAAAAGTATATATGTATGTATATATATATATATACATATATGAATATGTGTATATATATATATATACATAGATGAATATGTATATATTTAAATATATTAATGTATAAAATATATATATATATAATATATATACATATTCATATGTATATATATAATATATATACATATTCATATGTATATATATATAATATGTATATGTATATAATATATATAAATGCAAAAGTATATATGTATGTATATATTTATATATACATACATATATACTTTTGCATTTATATATATTATATACATATACATATTTTATACATTAATATATTTAAATATATACATATTCATATATGTATATATACATATGCTTACATATATATGTATTTATATGTACATATATTAATATACATATAGGCATATATACTCTTATACACACGCACACACATATTTATATATATGGCATACATTTATACTTTTGCAGATATATAATTGCATGCACCCATGTTACACACACACACACACACATATAGCTCATACAAAATATAAACACACACACTCACACATAGTATTATACACGCACATATTTTTTTAGTTATATATATATATATATATATATATATATATATATATATATATATATATATATATATATATATATATATATATATATATATAAGCAAGCGTGTATCTATCATCTTTGACCGTTTCACGTCTTTGGCTTATGTATATATGACTTTTTCTATTATATTCTTGTTATATTTCGCCCATATATAATTTTTTAGGCACACTTGTAGTTATATCTTATTTCAATTGTTCTTTTATTTTTTATTTCTTCACTTGTTAATTTGCATAAATTCTTCACTTGATTCAATTGGTACCTTTTTAGCTTCTAATTATTTTATGGTTTGTCCTTGGGTGTGTTCCTTTTTGTCCCCTTGTCCTTCTGTCTACCCCTCTTTTATTTTTTCTTATTTTTATTTTATTTTATTTGTATTCTTCAACCTCGAGGTGTGTGCTATATTTCTTGCCCGTTCCCTTTATCTTTTGAGTCAGCCACTATCTACAACCTATTGTGTTTTGCATCTCATTCTCTTCATCTTGATGATGGATCACATAGTGTGATTCGAAACGTTGATGGTAAAAATCTTAACACAATCAAATCCAGAAACATATCAGTACAATAGTGAATGAGTGAAACTCAATGTATGTCGAGAAACCCAATGTTGGTCAAGCATCAGAAGATAGTGTTTGCCAAGAAAACATGTTATTTCCAAGTGATAGTAAAATGAGTTTAATCAAAGATTTGACGAATCTGAGTTGACAAAGTTGATTTCTTGAATTGTGTGAAGCATATTGAAGATAATCTTGATGAGCTTGTTGAAGGTAAACCATTTGAGACAATTTCAAAGAGGATTGTAAGGGAATTTTCTAGAAGGAACAAAATGCAAAAGTGGAAAGATTCAATGAATCTGACTTAACCCTAAAATGGACGATTGTGGTTAAATAGTAAAAGATCACAATACTCTATATAAGGAGATAACAAGACAAAAGAGAATTATCAAATGCATGAACTTGAGAAAGACAAGAAGTCTATGGTGTTGCTTCATATGGTGGACGAAGGGAAGAATTTGCAGTTGGAAAATTAAGAAAGGAGGCTTAAGGAGATGAAGGCTTGAAGGGTAAAGAAGATATTGATTCAAATATGATGAATGCCAAGCAGAATGGAGGGCTAAATGTGAGATTTGTAATCTACAAGTGAGTTTTTTTATTAGTAGATCAAGTCTTGTTGTTACTTTCTAACAATTGTACCAATTTGGATAAATCCTTTGGATTAAGATTGACCTAACAGTCATAAGTAAATCCTTTAACATGGTGAGATTCTAATGGAATGTTCTAAAGTCTTGTAACAAGGCTCACTTCTAACATGGTGATTGAGATCCTTTAATCAAGGTCACATTTAACAATGTGCACTTTAACCTTTAATAGGGTTGGCTCTTCATAGGGCATCACTTCAGAAGAGTGAAAATTCGTAGCATGTTACTAGTGGTTTTTCTTGGAAATTGGGTTCCCACATAAAATTCTTGTGTCAAAATGTGTGAATGATTTTGTGGTGTTTCATGTTTACATTCCTGCAAAGTTATTTTGACCTAGGACAATAATAGGCAAGTGTTTAAGATATTGAATTAATGCATGCATAAGTATATGTTGAAGTTTGAAAAGTTTTATTAGTACATTTTGACCTTGGATAACTAATTTAGCCCCCCACCCCCCTCCCCCCCTCTCAATTATTCTAAATATTCTAACAATTGGTATCAGAGTGCCAGTGCTTGGGAGGAAATAGTTTGAAGGTACTAGAAGCTAAAGATCAAAATGTTCAAAAAGGAGGCACCCAAGCTAAACAAGGCTAACTTTCCTGCATGGAAAAGATTGATGAAGCTACATCTAGGAGGACTTAGAGATTATGCACAGTCAACAATCGCCACTGAACATGTTGATCCAGTTGGAGCCCCTACTGCTGAGCAATTGAAGCAAAAAAAGAACATAATCAAGCAATGTTGGAGATTGCATCTACCCTAAGCTATTTAAAGTTTGATGACATCAAATTATGCGATTCTACTAAGAAGATGTGGGATGCTATATAGAAGATCTATGGAGGAGACAAGAATGTGCTAAGAGCCAAAGTTGAAAGTCTAAGAGGAAAATTCAATGACATGAGAATGCAAGAAGGTGAGACTATAGTCCAGTATTGTACAAGAATCAAAGATGTTGTGAATGCAATTAGAGGAGAACATGGAATTATTGAAAATGAGACTGTGATCAATAAAGTATTGAGAACCCTGTTGCCTATCTATGCTATTATAGTCTCTACCATATATGAACTGAGGTGTGTTCTTGGCAATGATCTAACCCTTGAAGGACTAGTTGGTAGACTCACTGCTTTTGAACTTTCAAATTTTGATAATTTCAAAACTGAAAATGTTGAATCTTCTTTCAAAGATAAATTGACCCTAAATTAACCTAAAGATAAGAAAAAGAAAAAGGTCAAACATGCTGCTAGTGAGATTGAGATAGATAATGAAGATGTTAAAGAACTTGAAGCATTGTTGGCTAGGAAATTACACAAAGGCAAAGGAAAATACAAAGGCAAACTACCTATCATATATTGTCACTATAATGAGGTTGGTCATATTGCAGCAAAATATCTAAAGATGACAAATAGTAGAAATAGAGAGAAATATAGAAGTAGAAGAGATGAGAGTAACAAAGACTATAAAGACAAAGGAAAGAAAGCTTGTTACATTGTTGAAGAAGAATCAAATGATGGATCATATGATCATGATAATGAAGTTGTCTATGTTGCTATGAAAGATGATTCTAATGAAGATGAGGCAACTACATTAATATCTTATGAGAACAAAAGTTACATATGGATCATTGACAATGAATGTTCTCATCACATGACTAGAGACAAAAGTAAGTCCATTACCCATGTGCATTATAATGGAAATAGTGTTAGATTTGGTAATGATGCACCCTGTCTGATAAAAGGAAAGGATCAATAAAATTGACAGACAAGATCATGTGTGACAATGCTTACTATGTAGAAGGACTTAACTATAATTTTTTGAGTGTATCAGAATTGAATAGTTCATGATGCAAAGTTGAAATTGATAACAGGAAGGCCAAGATCTATAATATTGATGGAAAACTCATTGGAAAAGGAGATCTGACTAGAGGTAATCTATTTTATCTTGACATGAATGATGCTACTTGTATTTTTGTACAATTTGATGATGTGTGGCTATGGCACAAAAGGTTACGTCGTGTAAATTTTGATAATTTGGTTAGTATCAGTAACATGAAAAGAGTTAGAGGTTTTCCAAAACTAAAGAAACCTAATAATGTAATTTGCAAACAATGTCAATTAGGCAAGATGAGAAAATCTAGTTTTAAAAGAAAGACTCATACCTCAAAATAAATTTTGGAATACTAATTTATGTGGACTAATTGATGTACAAAGCTACAAAGATGACAAGTATATTATCCTATTTGTTGATGATTATTCTAGGATGATGGTAGTAATGTTTTTGAAACATAAATCTAATGCTTTTCAAATGTTTAAGCAGTATTTGGAAAGATTTGAAAAGGAAATGAGTAAGAGCTTAAAATGTCTAAGATCTCACATAGGTGAAGATTTCACATCAAATGAGTTTGAGAAATTTTGTAATGACAAAGGAATTAAAAGACAAACTTCTGCACCTAGGACCGCTCACAAAATGGGATTGCTGAAAGGAGGAATAGATTTGTAATGGATTGTGCTAGAACACTAATGATGGAGAAGAATGTTGCTTTGAAATACTAGAGAGAAGCTATCAGTACAACTGTCTATACCTTGAATCAAGTACAAGCCAAGAAATGTACAAATTCCATATCTTTTAAACTATGGTATGGATACTCACCTAATGTCAAATATTTTAAGGTATTTAGAAGCAAGTATTACATTCTTAAGGACAATAGAAATGGTAAATTTGATGTTAAAAGTGGAGAAGTTATATTCCTAGGATATTCCACAAGAAGTAAAGCTTATAAGTGTTTAAATACTAACACTAAAAAAGTTATGGAAAGTGCAAATGTAAAGTTTGATGAATATACAAAGATACATGAAACTAAACCTAAGAAGGAACTTAAAGAATACAAAACCTTTGTGTACTACTATGAAGACATGAATGCTGATGAAATAGAGAACCAACTTGTAAATCAACAACAAGTATCAATGATTGTTGAGTCACATAATATGGATGTCAAGTTGCATTTAGAAACCAAGTTGCATTCAAGAACTGAGCTGCATTCAGGAGCCAAGTTACAATCAAAAGCCAATGTACATTCTAATGCTGAGATTATTTTACATGAAAGGAATGTTGAGTTACCTAATAGAGAAGTTCACAGTGATTCTGAGATTGAACTTAATGAATGATCTATTGTTGAAGAAAGAAGAATAGAGCTAAGACTATCAAAATATGTCACAAGACATCACCCTTCTAAAAAAATCATTAGAGATAAAGAAGATAGACCAATGACAAGGAATAGATTGAGAAATGAAACATGTTTGTTAATAATGCAGGAGCCTAAATCAATGAAGGGTGCATTGGAGAATGAAGACTAGAATCAAGCCATGAAAGAAGAAATTAATCAAATTGAGAAGAACAAAACTTAGACATTGGTACCCTGACTAGAGAACAAGAATGTTATTGGAACTAAGTGGGTATTTAGAAACAAATTGAATGAGAATGGTGAAGTAACAAGGAATAAGGCAAGAAAAAAGGGTGAAAAGGATGGAAACTGCGTTTCACAACTTGGCTAATCAGAACCTTAACATTATTAAAGGTCTAAATGATAACATCATTCAATTGCATGAGATGATGGAGGAAAATAAAAAGGGGAAGGAGGAGAAGGAAAAAGAGGGAACCAGGGTGATCGAGGAGGAGGTGTCTTTGCAGGGGAGAGCCTGAGCAAAAAAAGGAAAGTGGAAAAGAGAAAGAGGGATGAGGAGGCTTCTCAGGAAGATAGTCACTTGAAGACTGACAAGGCCAAGGCCAAGGAATAGATGGAGTTAAAGAATCAGGAGCTGGCTAAAGATCTTATCCCCTGATTGCATTTCCTAGTTTTTACTTGTTCCTTAGCTTTTGGCCTTTTGGTTTTTGCTTTCACTTGTTGGTCGGGTCTGGCCTATTTTTTTTTTTTTGCTTGGATGCAAGACCTGAATTGTTAGTTTTATTTTGATGTTAACTGATGGGTTTCAGGAACCCCTATAAAAAACGTATTTTACTTAATAAAAAAAAGGAATAAGGCAATATTAGTTTGCAAAGGATATTCTCAAGAAGAGAGAATTGACTATGGAGAAACATTTGCCCCAATTGCTAGATTGGAAGGAGTAAGAACTCTTCTTGCTTACTCTTCTTACAAAGGATTCAAAGTTTATCAAATGGATGTGAAGTCAACATTTCTAAATGGTATACTAGAAGAAGAAGTTTACATTGAACAACTTCAGGGATTTGTTGATCCAAACAAGAAGGATATGGTATGTAGATTTCACAAAGCTTTATATGATTTAAAGAAAGCTCCCAAAGCATGGTATAAAAGGTTGCACAACTATCTTGTGAAGATTGGTTTTGAGAAGACTGATGACAACATCAACTTATACTTGAAGATTGAAGGAGGTAAAGGAATCTTACTAGCTGAAATATTTGTTGATGATATCATATTTGGAGGACCAAATTCATTGTGTAAGAAATTTGCAAATGAAATGAAGAAGGAGTTTGAGATGTCTATGTTTGGTGAAATAAAGTTATTTGTTGGATTGCAAGTATATCAGATGAAATATAGTATTTACATTACTCTGTCCAAGTATGTAAAGGAAATCTTGAAAACTTTTGGTATGGAGGATTCAAAACCACTTAGTACTCCCATGGTGATAGGATATAAAATTTCCAAGATTGATGATTCTACTAAAGTGAATCGAACAATGTATGGGTCTATGATTGGAAAATTGTAGTATGTAGTTCATAGGAGACCTGATATTGCATTAGCTATTGGGATTGTTGCAAGATTCTCTATAAATCCTAAGGAGAATCACTTGATGGTTGTTAAAAGGATCATCAAATACTTGAAAGGAACAAAGGAATATGGTCTATACTACAAGAAAAATGATAAGTTTGAATTGAGAGCCTACACAGATGTTGATTGGGCTGGAAACATTGATCATAAAAAAAGTACAAGTGGAGGAGAATTTTTCTTAGGAAAAAGATTAGTCTCATGGACTAGTAAGAAACAAAATTGTATTTCATAATCTACTATTGAAACTAAATATGTGGTTATTGCAATGAATTGTACAAATGTGGTATGGATCAAACAGTTACTCAAAGGAATGAAGGAAGACATTACTGAACCTATGGTACTCTACTATGACAATACAAGTGCTATAAACATATCTAAGAACGTTGTGATGCATGGAAAGACAAAGCACATTGAAATCAAGTATCATTACTTGAGAGAATTGGTTCAAGACAAAGAAGTGACAATGAAATATGTGAATACAAAAGAATAGGTAGCCGATATATTCACAAAGGCTTTACATAAGGATGCACATGAATATCTTAGAGGTAAGTTAGGGGCGATAACCCTATCCAAGGCTACTTAAGAAGCAAGAGTAGTACCCTGCATCAATTGAGTTGAATGACTTATTTTGCAACTTGATGCAGTGGATCTTACTTTAGGAGCTACCTAAAGTAAAGGAGTTGAAATAAAAGATTTATAGTCATATGTAAGGTGACAAAGGGAGAACCTAAATTGATTATATCTGCATGTATACAAGACAAGTCTTTGGCATTGTTTTCAAAGAGGGAGAAATATCTAAAGGATAAGTTAGATAGATCACAAAGAAAGAGGGAGAAATATCTAAAGGAGAAATAATCAGAGAAAGATTATTTTCAAAGAGGGACAAGACCAAATGAGGAAGATATCAGAGAAAATAGAGGAAGGAGAAATCATAATATACAAAGGAAGGAGCACATACTGATAGAGGGAGATATTTCAATACAAAGTATTAATTTTCTTTTTGGTATTGTTGCCAATATTGGTTTGTCATCAATGCCAAAGAGGGAGATTGTTGAAAATAAGATTGTTAAAGTATAGAAATGAGGAAGATTGTATCATGGAACAATCATCATTTTGTCACTAATTTCAAACCTGTTATTTGTTGGTGAGAAAATTGCTAATTTCGTCTAAATATTATCATTTGTTTGATTGATGAAAAGGATTTGAAAAGAAAGGATAACAAGAGAACCTAGAGAAAGGTTGAATTATATGGTGTATAAAAGGAGCACTAAGACTAGGTAAGACCTTTATGATATGTTGTATTGTTTATATAATTAAGGCTACAAAGAAATGATACTTAAGCAAAGACATGAAGGAGACTAAGTAAAGAAATGTGTCTACCAAGCCTGACCAAGCAAACAATGGAAGTTGAGCAAGTTAGTTCAGGCTAAGCAGAGAAACAATTATGACCGAGCATGTAGTATATGTCAAGCATCAATAAAATCTTATTATGTGTTGAGTGTCAGAAAATAGTGACCGAGAGAAACTCATTATATGTCGAGCAACTCAATATTGGTCGAGAATCAGAAGATAGTGTTTGCTGAGAAAACAACATGTTATTTCTGAGTGATAGCAAAATGAGTTTAATTGAAGATTTGATGAATCTAAGATGACAAAGTTGATTTATTGAATTGTGTGAAGCGTGTTGAAGATAAGCTTGATGAGCCAATGGCACAAAATTCAAGGTAAAGTGTTTTGAGATGAATTCAAAGAGGACTGTAAGGGAAGTTTTTAGAAGGAAGAAATTGCAAAAGTGGGAAGATTCTATGAATCTAATCTTAACCCTAAAATGGATGATTGTGGTTAAGCAACAAAGATTGAAATTCTCTATATAAGGAGATAACAAGACAAAATCAAAGTGTCAAATGCACAAACCTGAGAAAGACAAGAAGTCTATGGTGGCCGAAGGGAAGAGTCTACAATTGACAAACTAAGCAAGAAGGCTTAAGGAGATAAAGACTTGAAAGGTGAACAAGCTATTGAGACAAAGATGATGAATGCCAAATAGAATGGAGGACCGAATGTGAGATCTACAATCTACAAGTGAGATGTTTTATTATCAGATCAAGTCCTATTGTTACTTTCTAACAATCATACATGTTTGGATAAATCCTTTGGATTAAGGTTGACCTAATAGTCATAAGTAAATTATTTAACTGGGTGACATTCTAATGTAATTTTATAAAGTCCTCTAACAAGGCTCACTCCTAATAGGGTGATTGAAATCCTTTAATCAAGGTCACATCTAACATTGTGCATTGTAACCTTTAACAGGGTTGGCTCTTCATAGGGTATAACTTCAGAAGAGTGAAAATTGGTAGCATGTTACTGGTGGGTTTTCCAAAATTAGGTTTCGACGTAAAATCCTTGTGTCAAAGTGTGTGAATGATTTTTTGATGTTTCATGTTTACATTCTTGCAAAGTTATTTTGACCTAGGATAGTTTTGGCTAATAGTTTGTCTTCCTTAATTCTATGGTTTATAACCTCACTCCTAGTGTGCCCAATGGCAAATGGAAAGACAAAACAACTAACAACAGAATGGGTTAGTGTAGTAATCTATCAAGGACCCCTGAATTGAAAGGTACAACTCCCTTTTAAATGCAAGATTTGCAATGAATTTGTTTTTAATTTTTAGGGGTATTCTCATAACCAGAGAGAAGAAGAGGTGAACAACCAAATTGTCTAACACTTCAAACAATCTAGCAAATCTTCAAAATAAGACTAACACTAGCTAATATGAAACCTATTCTAACTCAGATGCAAGATTGAAAAGTATGCAAGACTACCTACAATAAAAAGAAAGGGAAAAGGATGACTAATTGGGCAATTCTCATATTGCTGAAATAACTGGGTTTTGATGATACCCAGATTGTCCCCTCTTCAGCTACTTCATTGATCAATTTTTGAAATCCTCATACAAACAACAAAACACACATGAACTAACACACACAATACAAGGGAAAAGAATAATACTTATGCTAAGGAAAATAAAGCATACAATCCACTAAGATGAAAGAAATAAAACCAAGTTTACTTGCAATCTTTCATCTTTTAATTACAACACATTTATTCCAAGTATTATGCAGCAACTAAAAGAACAACAAAATTAAAATGTAGACTCAGAGTCACACATAGTGGTCCCAACTATAGGGGTTTTCCCATAAAATAAATTTTTTGATGCTATTAATTTCTCAAAAACTTACATATATAGGCCTCTTCAAAATAGTCGATTACATTCGATGATTGCTTTGCAGAGATTCACTGAATGGAGGAAGTTGAAAATAGGACTTGACTAGTGCATTGTCCATTATAGAGTCTAAACCTACTAAGAAAATGCCAAAAATGGCTACAAAAGAGAATTGAGAAAGAAGAAAGGGCGACAAATATCTGAGAGAATATTAGAGCATCATGTTTTCTTTGGGGTAATAGCTTTAGCTATGTATTCCTTCATTGCATCTATTAGTATATCTAACTCATCAACACCAATAATGATGATGTTATCATCTTGAATCATACAGTAGTCATGCATTTTTGTCAACTCTTCCACTCTGGCAATCTTCAATTGGAACTTTTCTGATGCTCATTTAAAGATGGAATCTACTGATGAAAGCTCCTAGATCTTTGACATATGGAAGTTGATTGAATCAGTGGCCTCATCAAAAAAAAGCTACGAATTTGACTTCCATTCTCTCAATGTCCACCAATCAGCCATTACTAGACACATATGATTATGTGTGGAGCACTTTTAAGTATTCAAAAATCTTCTCCATGACCTTCTGCACTAGGTCATGTACATCTTTAAGATTGTTTGTAGATCTTACAAAGCTTTCAAAAATGAACTCTACAGATTGCTTCCAATGAAGCAATACCTCTTGACCTAATTTGAGGATCTTGTGGGTGATGGTGACATTTGTCTTCATGTCAATCACCTCTTGCAATAATACCAATTGCTCTATCAATCTATCTAATGATGTGTGCATGGTGGCTTGATGACTAGACATTGTCTCCCTAAACTTATCAGCATCTAACAAAAAATTTCTCAGATTCTTGATGAGTGGGGGACCTTGGGTCTTCATTTGATCAGTCCATGATTATCCAATTTGAACGAATTCCTTTTCCTGTTGTAGCTTCAAAAGCAAGTTCTTGTTCTCTTCTACATTTGGATCAAATGTATTAGTTGAAGTATTTCCAAGTGTAGTTCTAATATAATCCATTAGTTCTTTGTTTAAATCCTTAAGTAGTTCCTTTTCTGCCATTAACTCCTCTAGTCTATCCTCTATCCTTTCATTAGTATATTTCCATATGTTTTCCATGGAATCACACAGAGGAATACCAATGTCGATCATTTTGATCTGAAAGTCATTGTCAGTGAGCTCATGGAACTTTCCCTCCTTTTGAGGCTATGTTATCTCCATCAACATGTGACAAAAAGAGGGATCAGTGGCCAATGTTGCTATAGACTTCTACCTCTTCATCTTCTATAATTGTGGCTAAGAAGATGCTTCTTGTGTGATGAGGTTTTTAGATGGGGTAGATTCGTCATATCTTTTCTTTTTTCAATCAATGGTTTCTTCCAACCATGACTTGGTTAAGAGGACATTGATCATAGATTGAAGGGTTGTGGGGTTGAAGAGCTTCCTTGCCACTAGGGGTGTCTACTTTCTCTAAGTAGTAGGGGGGAAGGCAGTCACCTTAGTAACTAAGAGGGCCAAGTTTCACCTTGTTGAGAAGAATCTTTCTCTTTACCATCCATGGATTGGTGTTAGCATCAAGTTTGATGACTTGGATAGGGGAGGAAGGCTTGGCCATTGATCTCTCTTTCTCCTACTCTTTATCTTTCCCCGTATCCCCAACTTTTCCTATGTCTGGAAGAGAACCTCCTCTACAAGTAGGGGTAATCTAAAAATTCTTCTTCAAAGGTTGATCTCCACCTTGTTTCATGGACTTGGTTGGGCCTACTGATGTCAAGGTGGCAGCAACAGTGGAGGTAGTTGCAATTGACTAAGTAGTTCTGAAAGCAACTCCACTAGTAGAGTTTGTGCTTCCCATTCTTCTCTTTCTCGCTCTATTCCACTCCACCCATTTGTCCATCCTTTTAATGATCATTTGCATTAGGACCTCCATTGTATTGATGTTAGGACCTTCAGGTGGGGTAGATACAATAGGAGTTCCCTTGATCTTCTCAAAGGACGATGGATGCAGATAGGAGTCATCATCTACAAGATCAAAACCATCAACAGAGTTATTATACAACTTAATTTCATCAATTATGAGCCTGGACTAATACCTCTCCTGAGTTTGATATTTATTGTGACATCTAACCCAAAAATATTCAATGTTTGAAAATGTTTATACATGTATCCTAGCTTTAAATGATCTCTCATGAAGTTCACTAGGTTGTATTGAGGCCTGAGTACCTCATAATCAACCAACTTGATCTTATCCTCAAAATTTTTAATTAGATTCTAAGCATCAGATCTAGAGGCACAAGAATAGGGTCCAACCATTACTAGGAAGGAAATTCTAGTTATCTTCTTTACATTTGAACACAGGGTGTTCACTTCTAGTATTTGTTGACACAATTTGACAAGAACAACCTTGTCCTCAGGGTACATAGGAAACCTTTTGGGAAAACCATCAAAAGAACCAATCTATAGGTGGGAAAACTTGAGAATTGGATGAAGGAACATTTGAACTGGCCTATAGAAAAAATATCCTTAGGTGAAAATCTTTGCTTGGGACAGCCTTGTAATTCTTGACACAATCTCATAGTGAAGGCATCATTCACTTTTACATACTCCTCAAAACTTTATTGCAGCTGCAGGTGTGGGTAGAACTCATACAACCTTGTATTCTCATCATAGTGTTCAATATTGGGAAGGCCTAGCCACCTGTGATGCATGATTAAGGTATATATTAAATATGAGGACATATAAAACTTCTTGAATCCTCTAGCTGAATTCAACCATGAGGAAAGCTTATCACATATGATTTTGGCCCAATTGATTTGTAGTCCATTAGCACATATGGCTTGCACAAGAAGAAGTGATGCTCAACAACATCCAAAATTTCTTCCTTTCCTTTCAATCTTAGCAATAGTGCCAGGATGTCAACAATCTCCCTTTTCAAATTGGTTTCGAAAAGAGTTTTTGGCATTTTTCTCTTCTTGGAACGAGGTGTTTGGAACTGTAATACCCCAAAATTGGCCCATTGCCATGATACCAATTCTAGTCTATTTTTAACCAATCCTAAAGACCTATTCTAATAGGCAATTCTCATTCTGCTATTCGCTACTTGACTTAATTGTCAGATGCAGAAGACCGTAATCTGCATTCATCATGCTTATTATTTAATTCCTATAGTATTTACTTATATTAGTCACATTAAACCTATTAATTAATATTTAATTTAATTACTGAGTATTTATACTTTAATTAAATTAAATTATATCCTAAAGGCTAATGTACTACGGAATTAAATTTATTTAATTTAATAAATGTGCCTATTTTAATTAATTAAACAAAATTATTTAATTAAATGGAGAACTTACTTCTAATTAATTAAACAAAATTATTTAATTAAATGGGAAGCCATTCCTAATTAATTAAATGAAGTTATTTAATTAAATAAGAAAAGTGCCTCTAATTAATTAAAAGATTATTTAACTAAATAGAAAAGGTAATTATGAGAGCATATCTCATTTTATTAAATTAAATATTTCACCAAAATCTCTCTTCAGTTCAAAAAGGGAAATTTCCAGTTCACTATTGATCAAAAATGAGTTAAATCAGTTAACTCCTTTTTCTACCCAAATTGAATCAGTTAACTCCTTATTTTATTCAAATTGAATCAGTTAACTCCTTATTTTACTCAAATTAAATCTGTTAACTCCCTTTAATTTGGGAATCTCCCTTTATGATTGAACTTCACCTTTAATCCTTACCGTTGATTGAAATTGATCTCAACCATTGATGGATTCTAGGAAAGTCTATTTAGGAGACCCTCATCTCTTCATTTTGAGAGAGGTTGAATGAGAATTTGCATCGAATTGTTGCTAGATTGTGCATTCATTTAAGCTCCCTACTTTCATATTCATTTTCTAGTTTAATTCTCATATAGATTTAATATGCATACATTTAGTATAATTTCTTTTACATGTTCTTAGATTAAATGTGCATACTCCATTCTAGATTAATTTGCATTCTCATATAGATTAGTCGCATTTTCTTTCAAATCCTTCATTCTTACAGGGTCTAGTTGCTTAAACACCTCGAATCTAAGGATATTTAACAAGCAATTCCCTTTAGATAGAAGGCAACAGGTCGCTTTGCCGGCTGATTTTTGGATGAACAATGCAATGTTCATTTCGGGATGAATCCGCATACAATGACCATATTGAAGTGTGTGTGTTAGCATAGGTCGCATATTCACGCATACATTTCTGGCGCCCACCGTGGGGCCTGAAAATCAATTTTTTTGGCCTCTTTCTATATTTTTTAAATCATTTTTTGTTCTCTATCCGTATTGTTTGGTACAGATTAGGGAATCTTCACGCAAGAATGTTCATTTACGTGCGAGGATCTAGAATCTTCGCATGAAGATTCTTTTCTTATCATGCGAGAAAGTTTTTGGGCGTGCGAAACTTCGCACGAAACCTATTTCTTCACACGAGCCGAAAATAATTCCGTGCGAGCCGTAAAAATTCTTCGCGTAGACTATCAAGAATTTTGCACGAAACTCTGTTGACAGAGGCAATTTTTTGCATTGATTTTCGTGTTTTCTAGTTTTTCTACTGACTGTTCACAGTTTCTAGTTTTTCTATGTTTTCTAATTTTTTGGAATAGCATAACAACAGTTTGCGGGACAATTGGAAAAGCATGATAAAGTTTCTAAAAATAGGTAAAATATCTACTAAGCGCGTTGCGAGGATTACCAGGTAATTCTCTTTGACTGATAACACCTCATTTGGAGCTAAAATGAACATCTCTTGTGTCAAGCTTGTGTGTATTTCCTTCCATGTTCTCATTTTACAACACATGCATAATTTGATACTAGGTTGTGATCTCTATTAGTTTCATCTAGCAGGCTTAGTTATTAGTGATAGATCTAATTAGCTATCTTGGGTTATTGGACTTGCTAATCCGTCGGCCCCTCGTTCCACCCTGTGGTTGCAAGATCAGCACCACGTTAAAGGGGAGGGGTCTACAGGATAGAAGCATTAAAGGCTCCACTAGGCAACCCTTTTGTGCTTTCTAGAACTCACTAGTTTCTGAGTTGTGGACTCGTGTTAGCTTGCATGAGGGGTTAAATGTTCCACATCTTTGGACTCACCTCACATTAGTTAAAGCATTAAGTGTACCACCTTGTGCTCTTTGATTGCTTTTGGATAGATTTGCTTTCGGAAATTGACATCTGTACACACATAGTAATTAAGCCCCCATGAACACTATTCGTGGATCTTGAGGGAGTGGGTTCCTAGTGAAACTCCTCTCTAAGATGGATTCCTTGTAGGTGGGGAGGATACTTCAAGCATCTCGCAGATAGATGAATCTTCAAATTGTTGATTAAGGCATTCTTTCTCCGGAGAGGTTGATAGATCACTGGGAGATGATATCATAGATCTTTAAGAGATAATTTTGGTTTAGCGTGTTAGATTAATCTATCTGCTTTGATTAGGCTAAAGGTGAAAAGGTGTCAAAACCTTGAATCTGGAAGCTAAGTCCCCTTGTGGTATACTATTGTGAGTCGGTCACCTTTAGAGAGGGTTAACCATAGCAAATAATCCCTCTACAGGGAAAATTATGTTGATGAAACCTCAAGCGGTAGTAGCCATTTTTGCCATGGTAGTGACAACCGCTATATAAATGTCCTTGTGGAAGAAATATCCACAGGTGTGGTCCATTGTGGGTTGTCAGATCTCCCTAGCAACTCTTGAAGATTAAGTTCTTGGACTGTGTCAAAACCTCGGTGCGCCGAGATTAAAGGTCACCCCTGTGAGTCATAAAAGTTGCAGAGTCAAGCCATTACTAAAAACCTTAGAGAGGCCAACTTTTTTTTTCTAGGGATGTATGCGTGATTGCAAAAACCTTTTGAAAACATACACAAATAGCTCTCCTAGGGATTAGCACAAAACTAAGTCACTTGATTGTTCATGTGCAAGGTTGCTTTTGCCCTTGCTCATTGTTTTCAGACGTGCTTGAAATCACTTGCTTGCTATTCTACGTGCCTATTTATCTGCATGGTTACTGAAATGATCAAAAATTTTGTCAAAATCAGTCATTGATGTAAAATTGGTCTGCCTTTTCACATGAAATCATTTTGGTCTCGCGCAAAATCAATTTCTTCTTGCACGAAATTAAATTGTTATTATGCATCTTTGCGCGATCCTGCAAACTTCTTTGTGCAAAATTAAACTGCTATCACTAACCTTCACGCGAGAAAGAAACTTCTTCGCGCGGCCTATAAAACTTCTTCACGCAGCCCGTAAAAGATTTTCGTGTGAGACTTTCTATCAACATTACCAATTTGGATTTATTTTAGCTATCTGCAGCTTGCACGCTATCCTTTTTTGCATCCATTTATCGCTCTCTATTTGCAAATAATCCTAAAATAGTGACACTTCGCTTAGCTGAAGGCTTGTGTCTTACGCCTTGACTAGTCTCGTCTCATAAGTATTTTTTTGGTCTTTGTCTTAATGCTTGTCCTACTTTGTGTCATTGTGGTCATAATCTTTGGCTATTCTAGCCTTTAAATCAAACCATTTGTTCCTTAGTGAACAGCATTCTTGCTATTATCTTGTCCTTTTTGAGACTCAGTCTTAGTGTAGTCCTTGTCCAGGTTCTAGCTTCTTGTCCTTGCCTATGAATGTCACAACCAGAAGCGGCAATGTGTTTTATACTGATAACCTTAGATGTGGTCATGCTAGGGTCGTAATCATGACAAAGGTAGCTTACCTTTCACTACACAATCTGTATCTAGTTTGGCTAGTGAGGCGTCTTCATAGTCTTCCTCACCTACCAGGTCATCTCAAGTTCAACAAACATTTTCCAATTTGCAACAAATTAGGAATCCTTTTTACCAAGAGGATACTGAGACAGGTAGAGGTCCTGCATTCCCAAACACAATGTATGATCTATTCTCCAGAGATCCTTTTGAAACACAAAACACTGAAACTGAACATGTTCCTATAATGACTAATCGTGAACCTGCACATGGTAGTCATAGTTGATATCAAGAACCACCTAGGGATGACAAAGAGAAAGAGAAAGAATATGACACTAATGAGGAACAAGAAGAGGTGGAAATCCTTCCTGAACACATAGAAAAATTTCAAAGAGAAAAAAACTTTCAGAAGGTCATGGGAATCTTACTCAACGAAGAGAAAGAAAAGTACTTTCTCGAACTTGCCCAAAAGGGAGCTAAATTGCCCACACATTTCGATGTGGAAACCATTATCACACATGAAGAAGAAACTAAGACTTCCAAACGCCAAAAACAATTGAAAATTATGCAAGAACAATTGGCTCAGATGATGCATGAGAAAGAGAAACCCATAAAGACATACACATTGGACGCTCTTTGTTCATTCCCATTTGACAAAAGTATAAACATGTCGCCTTTCCCACGAGGCGTAGAACTACCTAGATATGACAAGTACTTTGGTACTACTGATCCCCAAGATCACTTGCAAGAATTTGGTGCTTTATCTATGGAGTTTATACACAATCAAACGTACCTCATGCATTTATTCCCTAGAAACCTAGGTGGTCAGGCTTTGGAGAGGTTCTCACATTTACCTCCTGGTATCAAGATGTTTGACGAAATTGCTAATTCATTTGTTCAGCAATATTCTCATAACATTCAACATCCTGTAAATATTCGAGATCTATGCAACCTTAAACAGAAGGTTGGTGAGCCTTTTCTCACTTTCCTCCAATGGTAGAGATAACTATACACTAAGTATTCTCGTAAAATCCCAGAAACAGAGAAGCTCGACATTTTCACTGATAACCTCTTACCTGGTTTTGGGTATTGAGTCCAACTACAAGGTCCACGTACCTTTGAAGACATGATTACACAGGCTATCTGTATCGAAGAATTTATGGTCAAGAAAGGTGAGCTCACTCTTCAGAGAGACACAAAACAAGGTTCCACTTCCAACAGGGATAAAACCAAACATGTCAACAAGAACTGAGAAATTGTACATAATGGGGTTGTTGATAATGTCACACCCAAACCTGCTAAAGCAGCATTTAATCTCACAGATTGCCTTAAAGCGGCCAAAAATGCTGAGAAGCCTCCTCCTGACAATAAGATGTCTGGAAACAAACCGAGAAACTTATGGGCAACACTACCCAAGCGAGAGTATATGCCTTTGGGAGAACCTTTGGATGTGGTTTACAAAACATTACTATAACACAAACTTATCTCACCAATGGATAACCCTCATCCCTATGATCCACAACCACATCCACCATGGTGGAATGAGACCTCATTTTATGAGTATCACCAAAACAAGGGACACAAAACCAGCAACTGTATAAACTTGCGTCATAAAGTCCAAGACATGATTGATGCTGATGAACTTGTGGTAGATGGACATAACAAAAACTCAGACCACAAGGCATTCAAAGAGCCTTTCCCAGCTTATGAAAAAGGAGAGACTTTGAAGCTAGAACCCTACAATAAGGTCAACTATACATATTCCAATGATGACAATGTCATTCACATGGTTGAACCTGTAGATTCTGAATACTGCGACGTTATTACCATAAAGGGCAAGCAAGATAATGACAAACCTAAGACACCATTTGTCTTGAGAGGCCCTACTTCTAATAACATGGATAATGCATCTTTGCAACACTGTGCTAACATTGTTACTCACTCTCATGTGAAGTTGGTGCTCAAAGGCCCTGCACCTCCTATTTCAAATCTTGAACAACACAAAAACAAAGCCCTTGTTGGTCCATCCGGTAAAGGTGCAAAACACACAATGAACTTGATTGCAACCAATTATAGTGTTCTAGATCAGTTGAAACGAACTAATGCTCACATTTCCATATTTGAGCTGCTTAAAATCTCGCCTGCTCACAGGCAAATTTTGGACAAAGCCCTCACTGAGGCAAACATTCCTCAAGATCTTGATCTTGAGCGATTTCAATCCATGGTAGGTCACCTGACCTCACCTCATCTTATGACCTTCTCCAAGGAGGATGACAACTCACTGAATCACCCACACAATCAACCTCTACACATTGAGGTTATGATCCACCAGACACGTGTTTGTCAGGTACTCATTGACAATGGCGCTGGCCTAAATATTGTTTCTGCTGCTCTACTTAGAAAATTGGATTATTCTAAGGAATCTATTGATCCTCGATGAAAGATCACTATTAAAGCATACGATGAAGTAGAACAAAAGTCACTAGGTCTTGTGACTTTACCAATTCGTGTTGATCCTGTCGAAAGGGATGTCACCTGTTAGGTGCTTGACATTTCCTTAGCCTACAACATTCTGTTGGGATGACCATGGATACATGAGATGCACGCTGTGCCATCCACATACCACCAATGCATTAAATTCCCATTTCATGGCTCTGAAGTTACTATTCCTGCCACTACTAGCTACACCTGCAATATGCTCAAAGCTGCTAATTCTTTTGTCCCTGCTAACTGTGAATCTACTGATTGTCACGACAATAAGCTGAAACAAATTGAGCAGTCATCTAAATTGAAAGAAACTGGTATGGGAGAGTACCACATGGAGCCAGTGTTGTCATTAACATCTATTCTAGAGTCCCCTCGACATTATGGGAGGCCCTCAGAAGCAAAGAAGCCATTCATGTTGTCACCTCAGACCAAATTTAATGGCTCTTTTGTCAAGGCTACAGCTCCCTTAGAAGACAAAAGTGAAAATAGAGCCATTGTTGCATGGCTTTACAAAGAAGAAGCTCCAGTGGACCTAATAGAACAAGCTCGAGAAATCAATCCTAAGAAATATGGACCTGGTCTTAAGCTTATGAAGCATTTTGGTTACAAGGGAACCGGCCCTATTGGGTGCAATAACAATGGTCTAATAGATCCTATTGAAGCAACAGCTCAAAGCAACAATGACACAACTGGCCTAGGGTTTAAGAAGGTCCCTTTCCATTTGGGATCCAATAAATTCATACCTGTACCTGAAAGTTCATCTGAAAATGAGTCACAATCTGAGTCAGGTACTCGAGAGGAAGAATCTGATGATGAGGATTCCTACCCTAATCCTATTCCTTATGATCTCGCTAAATTCTTTGTTGAGCCAGATGACTTTGTGCCACGTGTTAGCACTGTGGATGATACTAGTGATTCTTCTAAGGACAATACTGAGCAACTCAAATATCATTCAGAAAAAGGAGAATCTAGTCAATCATGTCATATTGAGTATTTGTGTAACAATCCAAAGGCTAAAGGAGATTATGTCCCTATCACTATTGGGGAGTTCTATAGTCTCTCACCATGTAGCACTGATTCTCATGAATATGAGTTTTACAATCTTTCAGAAGTGACTACTGATAAAGACATTGACCAAGTGCATGTCTATGAAAATCAAATCGAAGTGAGTGAAACATCTAGGATTAGGTCACGGGGGTCTGATCCAACTAGTGTCCTAGAGTCGTCAATTACTAACGTTTGTACTCTAAGGCGTTTGAATATGCCTGTGGATGAGGTCGCCATAGGTCTCGAATTGCTAGTCCATGCACTTAATGACTATAATGTGAACGCCATTGAACCATGCACTACTCTCTCACTCACACATTTCAAGCTTATAGACTGGAACCCCAATGCATCTAATGAAGTCCCCACATTCTAGAATGACTATGCTCTTGCCTGTTACCTAAACGCTATTGAACCTGTAATGTCTTCCACCAATGAGCAGAGTATCAACATGACTGAGGCCGACATAAAATATCTCAGTCACATAATTAAAAGGAAAAAATGCAAGAGGTCCGATGGTGAAAACCACATTGTGGCAGTGTTGGATCCCAAGAAAGTAAAAACAAAAGACGTATCCAAGGGTGAAAACCTCTCTGAGGTGCCCGCAAATGAGATATTTGATGTCCTTCCCAGTCACTTTCAGGAGAGATCTTTAGTGTTAATAGAGCCGACATAGCCAATTAACCTGGGCACAAAAGAACATCCTCATGTGGTACATCTGGCTCAATCATTGTCACCTGAAGAGAAGGAACAATTCATTTCCTTTTTCAAGGAAAAGAAAATAAATTTTTCCTGGACATATTCTAACATGCCAAGATTGGATCCTGATCTTATCATGCATCACTTGTCCATAGCACCAGGCATCAAACCAATTAAACAGAAGCTTTGGAAAATGCATCCTCATGTTGCATTGCTAGTCAAAGTAGAATTGGAGAAACTTCTAAAGGATGGTTTCATCCGTGCAATTGATTATGCTAAATGGATATCCTATATTGTTCTTGTTTCTAAGCACAATAAATCTATCAGAGTTTGTACAGACTTTCATGATCTTAACTTGGCATGTCTTAAAGACGACTTTCCACTCCCTAATATAAATATGATCATGGACATGACGGCCAGCTATGAGATGTACTCACTTATGGATGGTTTTTCTGGATACAATCAGATAAAAATTGTGCCAGAAGATCAAGAGAAAAGAGCTTTCACATGTGCATGGGGAACCTTTTGTTGGAATGTGATGCCATTTGGTTTAAAGAATGCTGGAGCTACATATCAGCAGGCTGTTACTACAATTTTTCATGACATGATGCATAGGACCATGGAGGACTACGTTGATGATACCTTGGTCAAAAGTGTTAAACACAATACTCATCTACAAGATTTGGGTCCCATCCTAGACCGTATAGAAAAATTCAGTCTTCGGCTCAATCCTAAGAAATGCACATTTGGTGTCACATCAGGAAAATTGTTAGGATATATTGTTTTTGCAAAGGGAATTGAAGTAGATCCAGAAAAAGTACAAGTAATAATGGACATGCCACCACCTCGGAACATCAGTCAGATGAGAGGACTATAGGGAAGGCTTCAATCTATTTGTAAGTTTATTTCACAATTGGTGGATAAATCACAACCCTTCACAAAGACCTTACATAAGGGTGTGAAATTCAATTGGAGCCAGGATTGTGAGCAAAGCTTAACATAGATCAAACAATATCTTTTCAATCCACCGATCCTGATGCCTCCTATGCATGGAAAGCCTTTTCTTTTATACATTTCAGCCACTGAAACATCTTTGGGAATCCTGTTGGCTTAGGAAGACAATGACAACAAAGAAAGAGCTATTTATTACTTGAGCCAAACATTGGTCTCTTATGAGGAAAACTATAGCATTATTGAAAAAGCTTGCTTGGCAGTTGTCTTTGCTTCCCAGAAATTGAGACACTACATGCTTGCCCACACTACACGGCTTGTGGCTAAAATAGATCCATTAAAGTACTTGCTCAGTAAGGCAGCTCTCACAGGAAGATTGGCTAAATGGGTCATGATACTAAGTGAGTTTGACATCCAATATGTTGAATGCAAAGCTATAAAGGGGCAGGCAATTGCAAACCAGCTGGTCGAGGCACCCATACAGAGTCTTCTACCAATAAACATTAATTTCCCAGATGAGACAATTCTAACACTCACTCACCATACATGGGTTATGTTCTTTGATGGGTCCTTCACACAATAAGGATCAGGTGTTGGATTACTCTTCATTACACCATAGAGATACTCATTGCCCAAAGCATACAAGATTTTGTTTCCTTGTACAAATAACATTGTTGAATATGAAGCTTTGATCAATGGTATGAAAATTGCAACTGAATGGAGAGTAGATCAATTGGACATCTTTGGTGACTCTCAGCTTGTCATCAACCAAGTAAATGATGTGTATCAAACAAAGGATGAAAAACTAATTCTTTACAAACGCATGGTTGATGACTTGACAAAATATTTTGCACACATCACCTTCCAACAAGTTCCATGTGCAAATAATAAAGTGGCTAACACCATGGCCACTCTAGCCTCCCTTCTACAAATGCCAAAAAATGATCTCTGACATGAGTTCTTAGTGGAAGCGTTACACTACCCAGCCTATGACACACCTGATTCCAAGATGATCTATTCTATTATAGGACAAGAATCATCCTGCTACCATCACATCTATTCCTACCTTCATAATCAAACCATTCTGAAAGGTCTGACCCGGAATGAGAAACTTTACCTAATTCGTAATGCTTCACATTATGTCATTATTGTTGACGATCTGTATAGGAGAGGTCTCGATAGAACACTCCTTAGGTGTTTAGAACCCGACGAGTCCAAATGCGCACTAATTGACATTCATGAAGGCATTTGCAGATCTCATTCCAATGGCCTGACACTAGCTTGCAAACTTCTTCGTGCTGGTTACTACTGGCCTAAAATGGAGCAAGAAGTTGTTAAGTATGCTAGGTCCTACAAATGGTGTCAGCTATATGGGAATCTCATTCACACTCTAGCCAGAGAGCTGATTCCATCTACTACAACATGGCCATTTCAACAATGGGCCTTCGACTTGGTGGGGCAGATTCACCCAACCTCTTCCAATGGACATAAGTTCATTATCATGGCTACAAATTATTTCACAAAATGGGTGGAGGCAATCCCTCTCACAATTGTTGATGGAAAAATTGTAGCACTCTTTATCACAAACTACATCATCTGTAGATATGGTATACCGTCCTCAATCATTACTGATAATGGAGGACAGTTCAAAAATAAAGACCTCAAGGAACTGTGCAAGAAATTCAAGATTACACAACATTGGTCTTCCATTTATTACCCCCAGGGTAATGGCTAAGCTAAGGCATCCAATAAGGTGATCCTCAAAATTCTTCATCACACAGTCGGTAAGTCAGGGAGAGATTGGCATCTCCAGATCAACCCAGCCCTGTGGGCATATAGGACAAGCATTAGAACTCCAATGGGTATGACTCCATTTGTGTTGGTGTATGGGGCGGATGTTGTGCTTCCAATAGAGATTGACATTCCTACCTTGAGAATCTCTATGAAAGGCCTTATCACTGATGATGACTACAGGATAGCTCAACTTCAAGAGCTTGTGTTACTGGATGAACGACGACAAGTGACATGTGATCATTTACGAGCATATCAACAAAGAATGGCATGAAGCTACAATCAAAAGATCAGGCCACATGACTTCTAGCTAGGTGACCTCATTCTGAGAGAGAACCCTAAGAATCAACAACAACGAATGCAAAAGGGAAAGTTTGAACCAAACTGGTTAGGTCTGTACATCATTACTGTAGTATATGGATCTGGTGCTTATCAACTTTCCACAACCGAAGGAGAAGGGCTTAAAGAGCCTATCAACACTCTCCACTTGAAGCGGTTTTATAGTTGATTTAATATCAGCAAGCTCTTTGTACATATCTATATGTCCTGAAAAAAATCTAAAAATTGGAAAAAGTCCTGAAAAAAAATTGTTACCCTGGTGAAAACCTAGCAATAGGTGCCTTGGTAACACCAAAAAAAAAAAAGAGAGAATCTTGCCAAGAAGGTGAAGACCTAGTAAATAGGCGCCTCTTGTTCCCAATGCCCCATTTTACAATGCACCTTCAGGCTCTCTATACATTCACTTTCATGCTTTCACTTTCTTGCTTTTCCTGCTCATGTATCCATGGATTGAGTTTTGTCATAACTCGGGGGCATTCCCCCTTAGTGTCACTCTTTTTGAGATTCTCCTCATAGAATCTCCTTCGCGACAATCACCAGTCATTCTGACTACGTCTGCCTACTATCACTAATGTCACTCTTTTTGAGATTCTCCTCATAGAATCAACTTCGTGACAGTCACCAGTCATTCTAACTACGTCTACCTACTGTCGCTAATGTCACTCTTTTTGAGATTCTCCTCATAGAATCTCCTTTGCGACAGTCACCAATCATTCTGACTGTGTCTGCCTACTATTGCCAGTGTCACTCTCTTTTCAAGATTCTCCTTATAGAATCTCCTTCGTGACAGTCACCAGTGGTCCTCACTACATCTGCCTACTATCACTAGTGACACTCTCTTTTTGAGATTCTCCTCATAGAATATCTTTTGCAACAGTCACCAGTTGTTTCAGCTGTGTCTACCTACCGTTGCTCAGGTCATTTCTCAAGATTCTTTTATGGAAGATCTCTTTTGCATTAGTCACCAGTCGTCCTGGCTATGTTTGTCTACTGTCGCTTAGTCCTCTTTAGGTTCTTCATCGTGAAGATTCCTCTCTGACCTCAGTCACCAATTGTTCTGACTGCGTCTGCCTATTGTCGTCACCCTACTGAAGAGATTTTTTTCAAACATGTTTTGGACATTAACACTTGACATCAATCTTGAAAACATTGAACTCAAAAATTATATACTTGTTTGGATATGCTAAGCATTTTCTTTGTTTTCTTTGTTTTTGCTTTATCATATCTCCTTGAGCAACTCGATGATTTCATCTTCGACTAGAGAAGCAATGACTGGGGGCATGATCTTTTCTTTGTGTTCTATATGTGGTTTAGTTTCAATAAGTTGATATATTCCTATAAGAGGGGTGTCCACTATAAGAGCCTCTATCTCGTATTGGATGGTTGTGTGTACCTTGACTCCTTTTATATGAATACGCCAATAATGTTGGTTCTACTCTTTGTTTTTTGGAGTAAACTCTTCATGCTACAGTAAATACTGATACTCGTCCTGCTAAGTGAATGTACAGGTCACTGCGAGTATATCTAGCACACTTTTGTCTCAAGTTACGAACGCAAGGGTCATTGCGGACAGAATGAATACTGAATACTTAGCATAAGACGGATCTCTCGTGTGTTTGGTGTGCCTGTCATGCAAGCAACATTTAGGTCATCCTAGCGTTTATGCTCTGATGCTTATGTTAACGTGCTACATTAAAGGGGACAAATGTTTTGGTCATTTTGGCTTCTTGTGCCTTGAATTTTTACATTTAATCTCAACAAACCAATAATGTATTTACATTCATATTTCCATGATTGCAATGTCAGTGGGAATTGTATAATATACCAGCTTTATTTTATATCCAATGATGATAAATCATCGAGGCTTGGTAACTAGACCTAGGGTTGCATTTAGTATAGTCTTGCATTACATACTTCATTTGCATAACTGCACAATTCGATGGTCATTCTGTTCATACTCCACATGCATCAGATTTCTCCACGGCTGCACAAGCATTTGGTTTGTCGATTCACACTCCTCAATGGAATACCTATGACTGTCAAGCAAAAACACGCAACACTACGTGAGATGTCAGTTCATACATATGCGTTCTATCTAAGTAGAACATACATCTCATGTACATCAAAGTAAAACAGAACAAACATTGACATGTACATAGGAATACTCAGCTCAAAATATCATGTATATATATATATATATATATATATCAAAAGAATGGGTCAATACAAAAATGGGCGCTACTCGAGCACAATCGATCAAAAATGATACATGTGGTGTTGGCACACCAATCGATACATAGCCAAGGATCAAAATCAAAAATCAGGCACAGAGCGTCTAACTCTATCTCGAACTCTCACCTCCAGGAGGAGTAGGAAGAGCAAGGGCAGTAGGTGGTGAAGGTGGTGGTGGCATATTTGGCCTGATAGGAGGTCATGCACCTCCAAACTCTCATGCGTACTGAGAGAATTGTTGAACCTACAATGTCTCATCCAGTACCGCACTGGTATAAGCAGCATAATAATAAGCTACTCATGTTGACTGAAAGCGGATCTTATCAAGCACCAGCTCTAGCCTCTGCTCTACAGTCTCCGTGTACTCCCTCTGACGATATGTCTCCCACTGTCTCTCCACTAGCTACGCATCCAGGACTGTTACTACAATCTGCAACTCTCCCAATTATCGAGAGGTTGCACGAACCCGCTCCTGGTACCTCATTACTGCGTCCTACACCCCACCTACTGGCTGATCCGGCATATCCTCATCTAACATCTTAGGTGCCTACTGCTATGGTGGTGCGTGTGGCTGTGGTGGCACTTGCTGTTGTGGAGCCTCCTGCTGAGGGGCCTCCTCCTCTGTCCTCTACCTACAGCATCGACTCTATCCATTTCCACTACCCTCGGCACCTAGGTTTGATCCCATATGATGTGGGGGAATCTACATCTACTGAACTCGATGCCAGACTCATGACTACTGATGTGGCTGAACTGGCGGCTATGGTTGTGCCTGCTACTGTTGGGACACCTATCTCTGTGCCTGCCCTACCACCCCTAGTGGATCTGTGAAGCATGGGAACGGATGGCTGATCAAAAATGCCTGATATGCAAGTGTCATCGCTGCATCTACTACCTCTGGCAAGTAGTCCCATTGAACAGTAGCTAGACTATGGATATCTATCATGGATTGCCTTAGATCCATCTGTGGAGGCCATCCCCGCTCAATATCCTTCTGCACCTTGGCATAGGCACAATACTCACGAGAAATGTCCTAGGGATGGCCATACTACTGCCATACTCGTGAAATAACAAATCTCTCGATCACAGATGTCATCCTGCCCACCAGAGGTCAAGAACTAAACATCCATGGTAGCTCTCTAGGGGCATCATCCCAGTCCTCTATCTCACTCCAAGGTCGCCATACAATGGACACCAGGTCATCAAGATGTGTCCACCAGTGCTCAATCTTACCCAGGTGGGCTTGGGTAATATGCCCTTGATATCTGCATATGTAGGGCTCCATAGGCTCCCGGGCATCCTCAAAAATTGGCCTACATATGGGAAGATGCTCCCAGGCCCAAATCTACAAAACATAAACTCTCGCTGCCATGGTCTTCTTCTCATGGAAGATGACCTCGTGCATCTCATGAAAAAGGTGAGCCAACATGCACTGACCCCACCCAAAGATCTCGAGTGCCTCAACCATCCTGCGGAGCATGGCACCCCACCCACACTCCAAACCATGCTGTCCTCTGTTAGGACATAAGAAACAGCTTAGGAATATAGCTAGCACAGATGCCAACCTATGTGTTGGTCCATATGTATGCATGAGCTCATCCCAGCTGATGGCCCTACCCCTTGGTAGCTCTCTCTCGAACACAACTGATAGTGCCTCTGTCCCTGCTTGGGGCACTGTGTCATAGATGACTCGGGCACCATGAAAGGGAATCTGCAAGATCCTCCAGATGTCCTTCAGAGTGATGGTCATCTTGCCCATCGAAAAATAGAATGTGTTCATCTCTGAATGGAAACACTCTACCAAGGCAGTGAGAAGGTCGTGATTCACCATCACGGCTAGAATTCGGCATAGAGAGGATAGCCCAATCGGGCAATGTGCACCTGATCTGCCTCATCAAGATTCTGCAATAGCTCTCCATATGGCAGATAGTGTGATCTGAATGACACATCTCCAAAGACCTCCTACACGCACAACCAAAAATGATAAACAAACGATCAGTATCAAGTTGAAACGAAGCATCAAAACGAACTAAAATGCAATTTTGGAATGCAAATATCAAATTTTTATGCATAACTGTCATGGGATTTCGCGTGAGATTTGTGAAATCTTGCGCAAAGCTATCCAATATCACGCAAAATCATTCTTTCTCCACGCGAAGATTCTCATATTCACGCGAAAAAAGATCTGCTCGTGCGAAAAAATAACTACTCACGCAAAAAAAGAGATTTTTGCACGAGAAAAGACATTCTCATGCTAGACATGAATCACCTCACGCGAAGAAACTCAATCTTTGCACGAAACCTAATTTGTCCCACGCGAAGATCCTCAGGCCGCGCGCGAAGAAATAGCATAACCTATTTCTTCGCGCGAAGAAAGAAGATCTTCATGCCAAAAGAGATTGATCTCACGCGAAAGTCAAATTAAACATTCCTAAACATGCTAAAACGTGCAATAAATGACCTCGAAATGCATAAAAACATAAGTACAAAGATGGGAAATTGATGACTCGCTGATGGTTCGTAGTTTGTTGGCTGACTATGTCGTCTGGAGCACTCAAAATGATGATATCTCACGTTCACTGCCATGTCTCTATAAGAGCTCAAAATCACTACAAGACAAAAGCACAAATGAATTGAAAATGACCCTTCGAGCCCTTATATAGTTGTTGACCCAAATTTTTCAAAGTGCTCGAATTTGCGCAAAAATCAAACCCCTGGCTAATTGGACCGTTCTGGATCCATTTTCGGAATCAAATTCAAAATCTGACACACGTAAGAGCCTCAAAAATGCTTTTTAAAATTTTGGAGACTGACGCGATCGAACGCTTCTGCAGCCCAAATCTTTCTGGTACTTTGTGATTCTTGGAATCCTTTCAAATTTACATTCTCCATATTTTCAAAATTTATTTTGAAAATAGTCAACTCAAGTCAACTGTGGCTAAATTTGGTCAACCTTGGTCTTTGTGACTTCGCAATCATTTTAAATCAACCCTGAATCTTCTTTAGATCATTCTGACCTCTTCTAGATTCTGCTGAATCTCAGATTTCTTCTATATCTCATGATATACTGCTTCAAATCATATTTCTGGTGTGTCATCTTTCGATTTCGCTCCCGAGGGGGCAGGATGATTACATCATTAAATACTTATTGCTCGGGGCATCTAGTTCCCATCTTATGTCCTTATCACTTGGGGCATCTCATCACTCGGGGCATCTTGTTCCCTTCTATCTGGCATCTTTTCCATTTATCTTATCTTTTCATCAATTGATCAACCTTATAACAACTCTTTTTAGATTTCGATGGACAGGTATTGGGACAGTCTAAACTCCAACTCCAGAGGATCAAGCCTCGTTCTAGGGATGATTCTACGACTCATGATTGGACCTTGTTATCTTTTATCAATCTTAGGTATCTAGGTGTTCTATCTGGATCCTTGAAGGTTAAGCTCCGTTCTGGAGATAATCTTCTAAATGCTTTCAGTTTCAGGTATCTAGGTGTTCTATCTGGATCCTTGAAGATTATGCTTTATTTTGGAGATAATCTTCTAAATGCTATCAATTTCAGGTATCTAGACGTTCTGTCTGGATCCTTAAAGATTACGCTTCATTATGGAGATAGTCTTTTAAATGCTATCAATCTTACATATCTAAGTGCTCTGCTTGGATCCCTTAGGATTAAGCTCTGTTTTAGAGATAGTCCTTAAAAGCTTATCAATTGGTCTCTATGTAATCAACTTTGAAACCAATCTCATGTTCGCATCATACTTTCTGATTATCTTTGAATTGAACGTGTTGCACGCACATTCATTCAAAGAGGAGAAAAATGTAATACCTCAAAATTGGCTCATTGCCATGATACCAATTCTGGTCTATTTTTAACCAATCCTAAAGACCTATTCTAATAGGCAATTCTCATTCTGCTATTCGCTACTTGACTTAATTGTCAAATGCAGAAGACCGTAATCTGCATTCATCATGCTTATTATTTAATTCCTATAGTATTTACTTATATTAGTCACATTAAACCTATTAATTAATATTTTATTTAATTACTAAGTATTTATACTTTAATTAAATTAAATTATATCCTAAAGGCTAATGTACTACGGAATTAAATTTATTTAATTTAATAAATGTGTCTATTTTAATTAATTAAACGAAATTATTTAATTAAATGGAGAACTTACTTCTAATTAATTAAACAAAATTATTTAATTAAATGGGAAGCCATTCCTAATTAATTAAATGAAGTTATTTAATTAAATAAGAAAAGTGCCTCTAATTAATTAAAAGATTATTTAATTAAATAGAAAAGGTAATTATGAGAGCATATCTCATTTTATTAAATTAAATATTTCACCAAAATCTCTCTTCAGTTCAAAAAGGGAAATTTCTAGTTCACTATTGATCAAAAATGAGTTAAATCAGTTAACTCCTTTTTCTACTCAAATTGAATCAGTTAACTCCTTATTTTACTCAAATTGAATCAGTTAACTCCTTATTTTACTCAAATTAAATATGTTAACTCCCTTTAATTTGGGAATCTCCCTTTATGATTGAACTTCACCTTTAATCCTGACCGTTGATTGAAATCGATCTCAACCGTTGATGGATTCCAGGAAAGTCTATTTAAGAGACCCTCATCTCTTCATTTTGAGAGAGGTTGAATGAGAATTTGCATCGAATTGCTGCTGGATTGTGCATTCATTTGAGCTCCCTACTTTCATATTCATTTTCTAGTTTAATTCTCATATAGATTTAATATGTATACATTTAGTATAGTTTCTTTTACATGTTCTTCGATTAAACGTGCATACTTCATTCTAGATTAATCTGCATTCTCATATAGATTAGTCGCATTTTCTTTCAAATCCTTCATTCTTACAGGGTCTGGTTGCTTAAACACCTCAAATCTAAGGATATCTAACAAGAAATTCCCTTTAGATAGAAGGCAACAGGTCGCTTTGCCGACTGATTTTCGGATGAACAATCCAATGTTCATTCTGGGATGAATCCGCATACAATGACCATGTTGAAGTGTGTGTGTTAGCATAGGTCACATATTCACACATACAAGAACTAGGTTCTCTACTTATCCTCTCTTCTCAAGTTTTCTTTTTCATTAAACATAGATGTAGAGGAACCAAAAACAATATCACAATATTCTTCCTTCATTGGTACATTGAATGCAGATTGCATTCACTAGCTCTAGAGCCTACATAGCCATGGAAAATCTAGCAGCTTCCACTAATCCACTTTCTTTTAGTTTCTGGGCAATTGGGTGGATAGGTTGAGAATTGAGCCTTCTATGAAGATCTCCTAAGTTCTATAACTTAAATGAGGTATTAGTGAGGTCTTTTAATTCACTTTCCAAGCCTATGAGTTGATCATAACCTGTTGCTCTAATTGCCATTTGCTTATGATTTTGAAGAGGAGGCAACTGCTCGATAAATAGTCATTAAATCAATGAGAAAGAAAGTTTCAAGAAATTTTGTTGAAATAGAAGCAAAAATTTGAATGTCAGTGCCACACAAATGAAATTAAGGAAACCAAAGATCATAACAGTAGGATTTGCATTAAATCTGATAATCAACAACTATTTAAAACTTTTCATTTCTATGCATATAAAGACTCACAAATCCAAAAGCCACATTACTTCACTTAAAGCGATATAGTATCATGAAAAGCCACTTATCGAACCAAAGGATTTTAGTTTAACGGAAGGTCACTTCTTCACTTTAGGATCTAGAAAAGGATTCATATGTTAACTCATTATATACAGAGGGGAGGGCATAGATCTATCTTTTCACAAGCCTATCTTTCCTTTGATTTAGGATCATAGTGCAAGGACTAATCCTTCGATACCTCATACACTTTATTTTCTATTTCTTTACATTGAGCATTTGAACACTTGATTTCCTTTATGTTGGAAATGCACCTTTATGACTATCTTTACCAAAAGCATCTTTTGGGCATCTTTGTAGAATATTCTCATTCTATAATCACGCAATTTTTTATTTCGCAAGTCTTTTTGAAGAAGTAGCCTTTTAATTCCTATAGAACATAAAACAACTCTGAGAGAAACACTTTCTGAGGGAAGAAACATTCTAGAGTATTTTCCCTATTCTTTTGATTAGGTGCCTTGAGATGAGATTTTGAGCATGGATTCATCATTGCGGGCTTGGATTAATTTTTTTTAAGCATCATACCCTTGTCCCATCAATGCATTAAAACTTTGAATGGAGCACAAGCCATGATGGCTTTGAGAAAAAAATAGAACACTTCCATTTCCATCAGTCAATAGCTAAAAACTTGCAGACTCGTTTCTCTTCACAAAAATGGATTTTACCTCAGAATTTTGACTTCAAAGCTTCTTAGCTTTGTGTTGCACTTTTCTATATCTTTCCATCATAATTTGGTGGGTGTACATCTACAAATACCATCATGACTTCATTCTTTGGGTTCATGCTTGATGAAGTTCACCAAGTTAGATAGCTAGCCAGATTACTCAAAATCTAAAGGAAATGAAAATGTTGGAGTAAGAAAGAAGTTACAGAAACAAGGAGGACTAACTTGTCATTAGGAATACACTTAAGACATATCCCAACCAAACCTGAATCACCTAATCCCAATTGCATTGAGATAAGAATCTCGCATGGAGGAATAAGGAAGGATAAAGTAAGAAAGGCATGAAAAAAGATACAAAGTGGGAGTCTTGGGAACTTAATGAGAAGTGAGTCACCTAGGGACTACCTCGGCAAGAAATCTAAAAAAAATTACAATGAATACCAACAAGTACAAATTCACAAGGGATAGACTGGAATTTGGCAACATACATCAATATGCAAATGTTTAAGATATTGAATGAATGCATCCATAAGTATATGTTAAAGTACTGAAAAAATTTATTAGTACATTTGGACCTTGGATAACTAATTCACCACCCCCTCCCCCCCCCCCCCCCCCCCTTCAGTTATGCTATATATTCCAACAAGTAATTCTATGGACATGTGATTTTACATATTCATCTTCTTGCATTCTAGCACATTAGAGCTTAGATTTCTAATTCTATAACCTATCCTTATTGTGTATTCATCACCATTATAAAGTCTTTTTAATATAATCCAAATTCCATGAGCAAGATCAAGACTCTTTACCTCAACAAATTGTGATTCTAGAAGTGCAGAGGTTAGTGTTTCTTTAGCATACATATTATGCATAAAGATCTTCTTTTCATCATCTATACATAAGGGTAGATTGTTCCCTTCTTCACAATAATTTAAAACTTTGTAATCAATGAATAGTTAATTACCATGAGAATAAAATGAGTTATCATCTTATCCTTCCAATTGTCATAGTTGTCACCATCAAATTTTGGACTCTCCTTTATGAATTCCATAGATCTCCTCAAGCTGATCAGATTCCTTATCAAAGAGGAGTTGATGCTCTAATATCAATTGTGAGAAAGTAAAGTCCCCACACACAACTGGGGGGTAGGGTTGAATCAGTTATTTCCAAATTATGTCCATCTTCAATAATAATAAAAATGAATTATAATAATACATAAACTGTACACAATGAAAATAATATTTTGTTGACTAAGGAAACCCTAGATCATATGGACAACTCTAGTGGGGATGACACTCATAGGATATTGTACTGGTATAAATGTTCCTTGTGAAAGAAAGTGACCATATTAAGAGACCTTGAACCCTTGTTAGAAATTTAAAACCCTATTAAAGATTGATAGGAAGACAACTGAACTCACTGTCCAAATTGCTCTAGTCCACAATGAAGAGTATATCTTTAGGATAACAAATCCAATATACTGAACTAGCTAATAGTACAATCATATTGCCAATAGAGTTCCTTTGAAGATTAATTCTCTTCTCTAATTATCTAACCTTCAAGCTGACATTATATCACCATTCAAGAATACATGGATCGTGATTAGGATAACCAACAAGGGATAAAATCTTACCTTTATACCCTATCCAAGTAACTAATTAGGTTGGCATGTCAAAGCTTTCCCAATATACAATTGATTACATAGGACCTTAGTAATGAATACACACCTTCTAAAGCATCATTAAAAATATTATAATAAAGTTTTCACACATTAAAATTTTATTAACTCAATCTTCAATAATGATCAATATGTTACAACAACTTAATTAACTATTAGTAAAAAATATTGCACATTTTATTTTAGCAACCTTTCCAGAATGATCTCCAAGACTTTCTATCACAAGAATATCTTCATGGGAATGTCTTTAACCATGATCCAAGCATGCTCACCTTAATTCCACCTCGCTGATAAGATACAATGAATCTACCAGCAACTATCTCTATCAATATTTCCTGTACATTAGTTTGTTTTAGATTATGGTAAAAGCAGGTTTTGAAGGGACCCCAAAACCCTTTAACAACTAGAGAAAAGATAAAGCAATAAAACCACCAAGACAAAAGTCCTAAAACCAACCACAAAATTAGGTTTTATAGGGTCCTGAAACCACAAACATAGTCCAAAAAAAGAGCACCCAGGTTTTACAGGGACCTAGAACCACTAAAATAGTTTAGACCAAAAACCAGTACCAAGTACCACATCCAAAAAATAGGACCAAAATAGGAAAAAACCAAAGAAAAAAACCCAAGGCAACTATTGCAGCTCTGTAATCATCTTGACAGCCTCTTTACCAATCACAGCAGTATCCAAGATGGAATCAGCAGCCGAAGCAACAGTATCTTTCAGGGCTTTCTTCCTCGAGCTCTGCCTTGTTCTTTTGCTTGGACCCTTAGGAGACATAATTTCTTCATTGACTCTTTTGCCAAGGCTTGCAGCAACAACACAAATACTAGATGTGACTTGTTCCATCCTTGTTCCACTTTCCTTGATAAGCATTCTGAGATTCTGCACATTGGTTTGTTATTAGTCTTTACCAAATGAATTGTAACTCATCCAATACTCAACAAAAACATAAATGAATATATATGTAGTATCTATAACCATCTTTGAACATAATCCTAAGCCTACATAACATTAAATATCTTGTGCAAACTTCACTGGCCTCATAATCCTCTACGATGTACATCTTGTCTGTCATGAACTCAAGAATACGTATTGATATCAATGACAAAACTTGTCATGAATACAACATGTAACTAGTATATCCAAGTGCCAACCAAACTTGTGTTCCTAAAAAAATTGAGCTTTATCATTAATTTGTTTCCCTACTTGAGGATTGAGATAAACTATAATGAACACTAAACTTAAAATTTGCCTCTTGAGCACATATAAACTTTTGGCCAAAACTATTTTAATTATTTTTATAAATAATAATAATAAATAATTAAATATACCACCAATGTCTATGTAATAAAGATAACCTAAAATATATTATTAATTATAATTACCAAATAATAATTGTTCAAAGATTTCAATCATCTTCATTGTTCTTCGATTCAATCGTCATGGTAGTGCATGTGTTCCCTTTTCTTTCTTAAGAACTTGCCTTTTGTTCCTTTTTTTCTTAGATTGGATTGATCTTATTTTAAATTGTTTTGTTTATAAGAAGAAAATTGAAGCCCTAAGCAATCTATACCATGCATTTTATTTTTGTTTGTGAGTTATTCCTTATGTGATTAATTTATGAATGTCTATAATTTGTAATGGTTTACGACATTGATTATGGACTTCAAATTTTTATAATAACCTTCATATTGGATAGTAAATATAATCAAGTTAATATAACAATAGTTTTGGGGTATCTCTACCTACCGTCAATGTAAAGACAGACTTAGTAAAGTTTGATCAATATCACTCTAAAAGTATGAAAAGGGTAAAATTGAAATAGTGAGACAAAAACTCCTTTAATAAAAACCATAATAAGGAACACAAGGAAAACTATCCTTGCCAAGGTTTTACCAAATCCTCAAAATGCAAATATGCTTAGAACCCCCCCTACAAAGTGTTACCCGAATAGGATTAAAAAACATGTCATTTCCCTTTGGAAGTAATATTAATAGTCATAATGAAATTTCATGAAAGGTTAATAAAAAAAACTAGAAAAAATGTTTTAGCACTTAAGAAAACTTTTTGATCTTGATTAATCAATCTAAGACTAAATAGGAACTAACTGCTAAAGAAAGAAAAAAACTAGAAAGGGACAAATTACATGTTCACTCTATTATAAGCTATATTGTCACTTGGATGCTCTCCTATCCATACTCCTTCATTTTGATTTCAAGTTGTAATTTTGTATCATTTTCCATCAAAACTATCAATCAATAGTCAATTAATGTTGTCTTTAAAAGACTTAACCTAAACCACACTCAAATGATGTTCTAGTTCAAAAACCTGAGCTTAGGGTTACAAAGTATAACTCTCAAACATTTTGTATGATGCCAAACATCTATAAATAAATCAATATCTCTTTAATCAAATAATCATATTTGACTTTTTCATAAGCCAAATTTTTTTGTACACAATTTTGAAGCTTCTTGCACAAACTGTAATATTGACCAAAAGGCTTGACTTTGGTGTTTATCTTCCTAGTCATAAAAAGGTGACTATCAACTTTGCAAACATATGGTCACAAATTCTTAAAGATTTGTTCAAGGAAAAAGAATTCAATTTTCTTGACCCTTTAAGACTTTTATGTCTACACACAATGCCTTGAACAAATTATCACTAATAAGACTTGAATATGATAATATATACCAATGATGTTTTGTGTAAATTTATATGATAGATTGTTATATAAATATGCAATATGGAATGCAATTAGATCTCAATTATGACATATATGTAGATTTTTATGATCTAAATATAAAGAACATCATAGTAGTGACCTGCAATTATTCATTATCTAATATAAATCGATCATGCATCAAATTTGTTATAACAACAAACTAATTATATGTCAACCACATTATGCATGTATGTTGTACATACAGACATACTAGCATATCTTTTGTCAAGTATCATCTAAGTAAAAAAATATAAGTACCATGTAGTTAGCATAATGTATGGTTCTAGAAAAAATGATTTAGTCTCCTTAGAGGTTTTGGATGCCCAAGCAAGCTCATATCATGATCTTTCATGGTTTTGATAATCTATTGTATTGTTTTGGCAATTAAGACTGATTCTTAATGCTTGAAAGGATTTCTAATGGACTAAAGAGTTTGTATAAGATTGAAACAACCCTAGATAAAACTTGCAACAAACTAGATAAGAGCTTTAGGATTCAAAAACTTGGACATTTTGCACTTATAATTAGACTCTTAGAAAATCACAGTCATAACTAGTTAGAACTCTTGTTTATTTGAATTGAATTGTGGTAATGGTCACTTTTAAAAGTCTAACATGAAATTCTATTGCTTTTCCTATCAAAGGTACAAGGACTTCATGTTGATTCTATTTCTAAGCCATTATTTCTTACTATCAAAACAATGGCAATTGGGACTATGAGATTTTATTGTTGAATGTTGTTTGTATAACATCTTAGGATGATTCTAAAAGGGCTTGTAAAAATGGTCCAATATATCTATTTTCTTGTATGAGAAGTTGGTACACATAGATGATTGAAAGAATTGAAGGTTGCATTATATGACTGGAATCAGAGCCTACATTTTTTTAGGGTGGTGTTGATTATAGATAGTAAGTTAAGGCCATGTGAGCATCATATGAGGATAATATAAAATTAATAGAGAAATAATTGTTGTTGTGCTTTTCCAAACAAGGATTAGGTAGTATCACAAAGGCCAAATAAGCATTGACATCTTTACAACTATGACCCCAACAACTTTGTAGATATGATCAACATGATCAAAATAAACTAAAAACACTACCAGTTTAACCATATGACATTTTGTTTTACATGGGTTGCCTTAACAAAAAAAAATCACAACAAAACAAAATCTGATGAGAGACCAAAGTTGAAATTGCTAAAAGAGATGATATTCCACATGACTAGAAACTAAAGGGTCAAGATAAATTTATAAACCTCGCATAAAAACCTTTATGCTCTAAGTATACACTTTTGAATTGTTGCCCATAGAAATGTTTTACCTTGGATAAACACACCTTGTTCTAACATAGGTTTACAAGAATATGCAAGTTTTTCCAGTTTTGTGAATCTATTATTGTAACCACCACTAGTACAAAAATAACAATATATGGCTAAATAAGCTACTAAGCCTAATAGATATATGACTAATTTTGATCACATGACCATTGGTAGTTTATTGTTGGTCATTAATATCACAACCAAATATATGACTAAACTATTTTAATCATTAATTTGGTCATTGATTTGATCATTTATTTGGTTGTTGATTGTTATTAAATACTAGCCTAGTTGGTGGTTTATTTGATAATTTATTTGATAGTTTATTTGGTAGTCAATTGTTATTAATAGTAGTTTATTTGGTAGTATATTTGATAGTTGATTTGGTAGTTTATTTGGTAATTAATTTGACAATATATTTGGAGTATATTTGGTAGTTGATTTGGTAATTGATTTGGTATCATATTTGGTAGTTGATTTGGTAGTCAAATTGGTAGTTGATTTGGTAGCATATTTGATAGTTGATTTGGTAGATGATTAGGTAGCATATTTGGTAGTATATTTAGTAGTTGATTTGGTGGTTGACTAGTTAATTATTCGATAGTTAATTTGGTCATTTATTTGTTCATTTCTATTAATTATTACTAAATATAGTTATCAAATGAATAATTTATTCAATACCATAAATTTTAAAATACAAAAAATATGATATTAAAGTTAATTTAAAACATCAAAGCAAATGAAAATATTACACATGAACAACACTGAAATTAAAAGATTGATTCAATATCATGATAAAATAAGGTAACTTGGGATAAAACAAAATTAATAAAAAATATATAAGTAATAATATGTCAAAATTGTCTAAAGAGTATACACATGATTATGATTAAAAAAAAGTGTCAAAATTGTCTAAGAGTTTCCAACTCTTTCAAATACACCTTGATAATTAAAATATTTAAATAACACATTCAAAACACTTAATATAAATAAATGGGTTAGATTTTCTAACAAATAACACATTAATCAACTATGTCATTTTCTCCAAATACTTTAGTGGCCACTGTGTGAAGGTTCCCTCTTTCTCTTTGAGATGAATACCTTCATCAATTTTATCTTCATAAGAAAGTGGTACATTAATTATGACCATTATAATGTTTACATTGGTATTTAGGTTTTGTCCATGTAAAATAGACAATGATTGAATAATCCCAATATAGGAATTAATATGACCATCATATGGATCCAAAACTTTAACTTTATCCCCTCATTTGAGTTTATCAAAAAAATTCTACAAAAAGAAAAAGAAAAATATATTCGATTACATATGTAATGAAAGGCAAAAAATATATAATGCAATATTAATGTAATACTTATGATAAACATTTATTTTTCATTGCTAAAGGTAAAATATTCTTGTTAAAAAATAAGGACACTCATAAAATGTTAAATAAATTCATAATATTTTTATTTTATTTACACCTCTCTCAAATTGAAACTTCCAAAGACTAATTTCATAGTTAGAAAAATACCAATTCAAGCTTGGTTCCATCTTCTATGTGATGAAGAGTAAGTTAGCCATGAAAGATAATAGCTTTCAAGGAATCACAAAACACTTGATTATGACTGCCAAATTCATTAAATGCATCTTTTATCATATAAGCATATATTTTTATGGATTTTTTATTTATATTTTTATATTGTTCATATTCAATATATTTTATTTGTCTTTAACAGGGTAATCTTTAATAAACTCCCCTCTGGAAAAAGATATAAAATATTGGTGAATCTTTCATTATTTTGAAAAATAAAATTATTTCTTTTAGTGAACCTGATAATTTTTTTATTTTAAATATTATTTATATTAGCAATTATTTTGGAATCATAATTTATGTGTATAAAATTTTAGTGAATCTAAATAATAATAGGAAGTTCATTAATCACCATGGAATATTACAAACCAAACTTGAACATTTTATACCTCTTGGAATATCATGAGGATCATTACATTATGTTTTAAATCAATAGTGAAAACTAAATATTGGTAATATATCCCTAAAGTAATTAATAATTATGATGATTATTGGTGAGCTAATTTTAATTTCTCCAATAATATATAATATTTAGGTGAATCAAGTCCAATCATGTATCAAATATTGTGGCAAATCTTTAAGTTTAAATTTCTTAATAAAATAAATTATTAAGTGATTTTAAATAGTTTAGGAACTAAATTTTATAAAAATGTGGCAATCTATGTTGCATTAAATCTTAAATTATTAGCCAAAAAAATCTAAAATTAGTTGATTGGTGAATATTAGCCACTAAAAAATACTTTGATCTTTAATTACCAACAAGGAGATAGATGTATTGTTCATATTTAATATGTTTTGTTTTGGCTGAAGTATATGACAATTTAGCTTCAAAGTAGTGAGAGGCTTAGGATTCACAAATGATTAAGTGGTACTTAACTAGGAAGTTCTAGTGCAATTATATTGACGTAAACGTTAAAATTTTTACTTGTTTATAATGTTGCAACTAACAATGTGTAAGTTTCCCTAATAAGACCTTTCATACCCAAAAAATAACTTTTAGCTATAGCGATGGGGTCAATCTCTTGTTCTTTATATGCCTCTATAATTGCTAATTTTTGTGAGTTCTGTATATGTTGGAGATAATATTTTATTTCTATCATATTGATTCATGTTGTAATATTTCCCTCTATACATTTACTATCCAAACTACTGTGTGGACTATATTTTCATTATGGGATGCCCCCTTGATGTGACATCTATTGTTAACTCTCCTAAGAATGTTCATCTTGAAGAATGTAGACTTATGTATTTTTGTCAAGTTATAGTGTATACATTGATAGATTATGCATACAAGATATAAATACTTGCCCAAATCCAACAACAACCCATTTTAGAGAAGGCATTATCCAATTTATTAAACTCCCAATTTTGATCTTTAGAATACAAAATATAATAAACAATAAAAATTTAAGGTGAAGTTCATAAGAAATATCCAAATGCTCATGTGTGTGTGTGTGTGTGTGTGTGTGTGTGTGTGTGTGTGTGTGTGTGTGTGTGTGTGTGTGTGTGTGTGTGTGTGTGTGTGTGTGTGTGTGTGTGCATATCTACACTTATTTACATTACTATAATTTTAAAACTACTTTAACTATCACCAGGAGGATTTAATAGAGAAATAGTTTAAAATTGCTTCTTGGAAACTATAGTTACTAATAAATATATCTTCTAAAGAATTTCAAAAGAGTGTTAAACATCTACAAGCTAATGTCTTATTTACCTTGAAAAGGGGCATCGAGAATTTTTTTCAATCTATAATAAATATTTGAAAGAGATGTAATAAAAGACCCTTAAGCATATACTACATACGTAAGTAATAAATGAATCACTTAAAAGAACTGATGAATTAATCTATAGTTTATGTAGGAGTGAAAAAACCATTTGAGAAAAGACCATATTATAATTTCACCACAGTAGCATTAACATTACCATGTTCGACCACAAGAAAAACAAGTTCACCAAGAATATTGACAAACATTTGATATATTATCTAGTAATATTCTCACCTACTAAGATACCATCACTTGAAATAGATCATTATCCTTAATGTTTGAGTATTGATTAATATTTTAATTATGTTTCAAAAGGAGTCTCATATTGAAATATCTACCAACCCTCAAAACCTCTATTAGGAAATAGACCAAAAGAGAATGAGAATGAATAGTTGGAAGAGGAAATTTCCACCACTAGAAAAGGCTCTAGATAATACAGAGCTCTGTGGAACCATCTAATGCAACTCATGAAATTTTAAAATACACAATTTAAAACCCTAATATTGTTGTTGGTCTATAGAAAGGTTTAAAAATTTATTGGAGATGTATTGGCTGGGAACACAACAAAATAAATGTTACTCTACTGACAAAAGAAAGTGGTATAAAAAAGAGAAGGTTTGTAAGGAATAAGTTAATAACTATGAAAGTTTTTCTTGGAAATAAGCTCTTACAATCTAGTTGAAGCTTGTGAGGGGTAACACATGTAAGTCAATAAGAGAAAATGATTTGAGGGAAGACAAGAACATGAAAATGTCTCCTAAAATAGTATTAACAATCATAAGGGAGCATGCATTTGTGACCAAATAGAAAACTATGAAATTTTGATATTACCAAAAGTAGTTCAATTTTCTCAAAATATAGTTATACTATGCAGGCCATGGTAAACATTTAGTGAGGATAGAAATAGGCACAACTACAGTGTCTAGTAGCAGAAGGAATAAAAAATATCCAAAAATTTACAAGGATGCCCTATTTAACAGATCATTCTGCTCTTTGGAAAAAGGTAATTATTTTGAATTTTTGTACAAGATATGTCTAGGTTTGAATGAGACTAAATGTTCATAAGTGCTAAATATTCATCAGTATTGAATCTGAATGTACTAATCAGTATCCAAAATTTAGAAATGGAAGGGTATTTGCATTATTAATTGTTTACCTATTCATCATCATTCCACTATTTCTTCAAATTATGGAATTATGGCCACCAATAATAGAATATATTGCCAAGATCTATGGATTTTTAAAAGCAAGAAAATCCCCTAGTCTAATATTACCATAAGTGTAAATCTATTCAATAATCTTCCAATATATTTTATAATCCAAATAGTACACTAAGATCTATGAAACAAGGGAGTGTATTATGACACATATAGGAAGGATGTTGGCAAAACAAGATGTCAAATAATCTACTTCCCTTGTGACAATCCTTCATAGTGACAAGGGTTGTGCACAACTCTAGTCCCTGCCTATGGTGGGGTAGGAGGAAGTATTGTGACATAGGGCAACCTTCAGTTTCGAGACACTATGGTGTTGGAAATGTAGTATAGACTGGGTAATTGAGAGGGGGGGTGAATCATGAATTAATAAAACTTATACTTTAATTCATCAATTAAACATCCACAATGTAATCTGATCTAATTGCATTCATGAAAGACTAAAAGTAATAAAACATTCATAACACTTGACACAATATTTAGTATTCCGTAAACCTTCCAAATAGAAAATAAAACTAGGGTAGGGATGATACCCACAAGCTTTATTATTGCAATATAAAGTTAGCCTATTAAAGCTTACAATTGATCAGTTCTAGGTGATCTACCCTATTAGAAGCAATAAAGATTGTTAGGTCCACCTTGTGAAAGGATTTACAACATACAATGAAGTATGCACTTTGTTAGGATATTTAGAATAAGACTGTTGAATCCACCTTGTTAGAGGATTTGACTAATGCACCTATTAGGATGAATTAGTGGTTGATCTCTGATCTACAACTTGGTTTGTTGAATGAGATTCTTTTTAATAACAATGATCACTTGGTTGTGATATATAAGTCTCTTCTTTTCCTTATACTGCTTATAGCCTTCTTTAATTCACACTCATTTGCTTCTTCTACTAGTTCACATTCTATGTTTGGATATGATACAATGCATTACATATATACCAATCCAATTAATTACCTTCTAGAGTTAGCTAAAATACCAAATTCAAACAATCTTCACAAAGTCAGCTCACTTGCTATAACTTAGGTTCTAAAGACTGCTTGGGTGATGTTTTGACACTCGGCAACACTTGTCAACACTTAGAAAGCACTGACACTCAGTTGATGTAGATGCTTGGTCCATACTGATCACTTGGAGTAACAAAAACTCAATTAGCATTGGATGACTCAATGAACACTAAAGACCTCAATAGATACTGAAATGCTCAATTGAAACTACATGGCTTAGTCAACACTACCTTCATTCACTTCATTAACATTGATAAGCTTGACTTATACTATAGAGCTTGGTTAAGTCATTATAAAGCTCAGTAAATACTATATTTTGTCTCAGATGCTTGGTAGACACTATGAAACTCGACATGAACTACAATCTGACTGATTAGCTTGGTAGCAACTGAAACACTTGGTTTATACTATTAATAGTATGATAATCTTGGTAGCAACTGTAGAGCTTGGTAGTAATGTAGCCAACTGACTAAGTGTTAAGTCACTAACAGACAAAATATTTGACCTTAATGTCAACAATCTCCCCCTTTGGCATTAGTAACAAAAACACTTGTCATACCAAGATACTAAATACTTAAAATGTAAGTCAAAACTCTCCCTACCAACAATCTGGATCTTCAACTCGATTTTGACTATTGTCTGCTATTGTAGCTCGGTAACTTCTGACTCTATTTTTTTTAATTTTTCAAAATTGGTTTTGTAAAAACATTTTCTACTCTGTATATACATCATTCATATTGTACATATATTTCCTCCTTGTATACATATATCTTCCTCTTGATTTTACATATGATATACATTACCACTTGATTTTGATACAAATGCCAAAATTGTAAAAATTACAAGGTAACACCAAAATGTGAAAGGAAATCACTGGGTACCTTCAAAATTATGGATATTGTCTTGTCCCAATTCTCTTGAAAAACTTTTGATGCATGCAAAGCTATTTGCACCTCTGCTGATAGCTCCATCATGTGATCAGCTATAGAGAAATTGTTGTCATGGATCAATGTTTTTGCATGTGTAATATTTTTTTGCATTACATCCATCGTGGGAGGTATCATGCCCTAAATCTCTATTAATGTGGCCGTTATCCTGGCTTCTTCCCTCAATAATTCTACCTAGAGGTCTGTTAGATATCTAATTTTTACAAAATATATAGAACTATAGCTAGGATCAAGTGATAATTGATGTGCACTTGCCTTCATATTAGCATCTATCTTAGATAGTTTCTCCTTTATTTCCTTAGTGAAGCTAGATATATCACTTAACTTTACAAATAGGGAAACAGTATTATTTACAAAAATTTCAAATGTAGTAAGAATAGTAGATAATTCTACTTGATCAATAGCTATCCTCTATGCTACCTTTTCCAAAACTTTATTTTCAAACTTTCTTTCTGCTCTTTGTAGATGTTTGTCTTGATCATCTATTTCTTCATTTTACATGTGAAAAATGTTTACAAGTTCAAAATTGGTTATTTATCATCAACCTCAATGTTTAGTACATCAACAAATATATTCTTGATGTCTACAAGCACTCGATTCTTCTTTTTCTTTTCTTCTCTAAGCTTCTATTATTTTTCCCTCTTCTTCCACAACTCACCAAGGGTTTCCATTTAATTAGGAGTTGGATTGGAAAGATCCCAATTTGGTACCACAATGTCCTCCTCTAGATCAATTTCTTTAGTAGAGGATTATACCTCTTTACCATTTTTCTTATGAATAGCTGAAGGAATAATTTCCTTATCTTTCTTCACAACTTCGGTGCTCGGTTGAGGCTTAACCTCAACTATCATTGTACTAGTCATAGTAGAAATAATAGAAGAAGTAACAAATAGTATCAACAATAGTTATAATAGGAACACTCATAGATGTTGGTTGTGACAATGTTATGCCCGATGCTAGAATGATTTGAGCCTACTTCTTGGTAGACGAAGTGATTATCATAGCATTCGATAGTATTACTCCAATAGTTAGTTGGGTACTTGGTGAAGTAGTGTTTACCACAACTAACTCGGTAGTGGCCTTCTCCGAGCTTGATGGCACTAAGGTTTTGCTCGAAGAGAGAGGGAGGGAGGTCATTACCTCTACTACTATCTTCTCTGGGTCTGAGTCTTGGATACTCTAAATGTCAAGGTCTCCACTAGCAGTCTGATCCTCTTCATCTTCTGCATCATTGACCTCTTCATCCACATTATCAATTTCATCATCATTTATCTCCTCATCATCCTTGTCATCAATTTTTACAACTTCTTCACTAGGCTTGTGCAACCCACATATATTCTTCCATGCAATAGTGTTTGACTTAACAATAGATTCAATGTCCTTTGATAAGATCAGGAATGCATTGAACTTAGGTGTCATCTTTTTTTAATTCACCTTTAATGATTCCTTCACTTCATTATTAGGAAGACTCGACATAAGTTGTCTCAGAGTTTGTTCTCTAATGTCCTTGGAAACTTTGATTGTATTTTCCCATTGAGGTAAAATTTCCTTCAGTAAGACATTAGGCACCTATTTGGTTAGCTCCTCTGGATTGTACTTCCATTTTTCTATCTTAGCCACTAGGGCTTCCTCAATTTGGTTTTTCTCTTCTTTGTTTCTTGTCTCATACTTCAGGAATTTGAAGTCTCCCATGCCTCCTCCACTTTGCATTCTACTTAGCCTTTCTTGGAAGGTAGGGGAAGACCTCTTGAGGACTACTTCCTCTTCTTCTTCTTCACCTAATTTTAGTTTCTTCCTAGACTTAGTAGGTCTCCGAGCGAATACAGCAAGGGAAGACTTTAAAGCTTCGGTTATGATAACCTTTCCTTTCTTCTTAGGTGGCTCCTCTTCCTTAGGTTCTTCTTCCTCTGTATTTTGTTCCTCTAAATTCTCTTCCTCTACTTCCTCATCTTCCCTAATGTCATCTCCTTTACCTTCTGTTAGCAAAAAAGGAGAGCTAGATTTCTTGGTTTGTTCGAGAATCTTTTCAACTTGTTTCCTTCCTCTCTTCATTGCTTGAGGAAGTTTGATCTCCAATGAGATCCTAGCCTTGGTTTCCTTATAAGTACCAAAATATGGTGCCTTGGGGTCTACTAGCTCATTCACAAGAACCTCAATAATGTCCCTTGCTTAACCCATGCCACTTTAGGCCTTACTACTTGGATATAAACTTTATCACAGTCAACAAGAAAATAAATGTCTTGCTCATAATCTTCCACTAATTTTTTATGGATCCTAAATCTATTTTGCATTTTCTCTTTGAAAGTTTTAAAATATGCATCCATTATACTTTCAAAGTTGTGACCCATCTCTACTATAAATTCATTAATCTGATACAAAATTGGTGTATCCTTCTTCGACACCATAGTTCCTTTGGAAGGAAAAAAAAAATTCCATAAAAGAATAAACAAGTCAACAAAGATCCAAACTTACATGGATTATTCTTTGATGACCAAATGCTCTCTATGTTCTTGCTTAGTTGAATCTGTTGCAGCTTGGCAAGGTTGAAAGATAAGTTGTTCTTCACAACTTTGAATGTCAAATTAACAACTTCACACAGAACGTTGTTCAAATGACTCAAGTTATAGATTTTGTGTGTAATCAGATGGATCCCAAACTTTATCTCCATGTCAGTTACAACATTTAACTTCGTACCTCTATCATACCACTCGGTAAGAGTCTTCTTTGCCAGTTCTACCTGACCTAGGGTTTTGGTGGTCTCCAATTTATTGAGCATTAGTAACCCTATGATTTTGTGAATCATTTTCTTTTTAATTTGAATAGGTTGATGCAACTATGAATGCATATCATGAACTTGACTAAGGAATAACCTAATCTATTTCCCTTGGAAATCTCTTAGCATGTGCAGGATGTGAGTTAAACCTTTCATCTCTAAATGCTTGTCCTCAAGTTTCTAGCTTCCATCCACACATAACTCAATGAATGTTTGATTCATTTCTATGGTTCCCAACTCTTGAATTGAATAGTGATAATATGACCAAATATTATGAATGAGGAATACCTTTGGAGGAATATGGGATTGCTTTCCAATTGGGTCAAGTCCCTCTGTAGTCGCTGGACTTAGTTTGAATGCTAGAGCTTTACAATCAACTCCTCAAACCAACATCTCTAAACCCTTCTTGGTTTTGCTACTAGAAGATGTCATACTTTGCTCGTTAATACTTCAAATGCCTTCAAAGAAGTTTCTCTAAATCATTTTGAATCACTCAGGGTTCTAGAATGCTCTTCACTCTAATTGCTTTGAAAATTGCAATGAAACAATGGCCTTCAATTTCTCCTTTTAACAAAATTTTGTCTTCACGTCACCATTAATGCATCGTACAAAAATTCTCTTATGAACGGTTATCCTCCACTCGACTAATTCTTCATTACTCAGAAGACACCTTTGACTCGGTAAGGTCTTTCAACAAAAAGAACCTCAAACTCAATAGGAACTATCACCACTCAGCTCAAACTTAAAACTCGGTAGAGTCACCAACTCGAAATCTACATCCAAAATCAGTAAGGTTATGCAACCTGACCATGCTCAATAAAGTCTTGTGACCCAACCTTTCTCGGTAAGGTCTTCAGCTGTCATCTTGATTTAGTGATCCTTATGCATCTAGAATGTTGATATGGGTCTTCTACTTGCTAACTAGAACTAATGTGAGATGTTTCCTTTTGAATCATAGTTTTAGTAATCTCCATAGGTGACTAGTTTGAGATGGTTGAGTCACCCAACTCATTGACTTGGGTGTCAACACTTTCATTACTCTGACTTGCATTCTCTGGAGATTTCTTTACCCACTATTGCCTCATTTGACTTCTGATATTTTCAGCCTTTGCTTTCTTTTCATTTGCAACTCTTCATCAATTCATGTAGTTCTTAGCAAGATGTCTAATTTTTGTACATAAAAAAAATCTCTTTGTAGTGTCTCTCTTCCTTGTGTGATGTGTTATGAAATTTTCTCCAATGTGCCCAAACTCACCATAGTAGTGATATTTGCACCATGTATTGTAATCCCAACCAAATATAGCTTTGATAGTTTGTTCTATTGGGTTCCATTTCTTGGTTTTTCATTTTGAGGATTTGTGTCTTTGTTTGTTGCAATTGAAACACTTTCCTTCAAACTTAGGTTTTTTTATGCATTCACTTGCTCCACGTCCTGGTTTGTTACAACTACAACACATTCCACTAAACTTTGATTTACCATTACTCTAACACTTGTTTGATGTATGTCCTACCTTTCCACAATGATTACAAGTAGGCCTTTTGTTCTTTTGAGCTCCTTGTTGAGATGATTCACCTTCTTCTGTGTATCCTAATCCTTCTTTACCTTTGTATCTAAATTGAGTTTTCTTATCCAACTGATTCATGCTTTCTTGAGATTTCATTACCCTCTTATTAGTTTTCTTTCTATGTTGAGGTCATTCTGTAATCTTTCATTCTTTGTCCTCAAGTTGATAAGCTCTTGATTTGCATCATTGATTTGATTAATTAAATCTTCTTGTTGAAGAGATAGTTGATGAACTTCATTATCCTTTTCTTCTATCCTTTCAGTTAGCAATCTTTTCTCTTCTTTGGCATTGTCTATTTGTTTCATGTCTTCACACATTCTGACTGATTGAATTTCTTGTTCTCTTTTCATCTTTCTAACTTCTTCATGAAGAGCAAGATTCTTTTCAAGTAGATCTTTGATTGTTGCATCAGCTTCATCTGAACTTCTATCTTCACAAATATCTTCAATTCTTCCTTCAATATAGAGATTGTCATTCATCTGTTTCTTCTTTTCGCAGACTGAGAGAGTTGCTCCTTCATTTTCTTGAATTATTCCATGGCCAATTACAGATCCATCTTTTCATTTTTAATAGCTTTCTCCAATCTATAAACTTCTATTACCTCTAATATTTTCTCAAGCTGCTAAACTTCTGATGTGAGAATCAATGGCTCTAATACCAATTGTTGAAAATGTAGTATAGACTAGGTGACCAATGAGGGGTGAATCAGGAACCAATAAAACATACTTTAATTCACCAATTAAACATCCATAATGTAATTTGATCTAATTGCATGCATGAAAGACTAAAAGAAATAAAATATTCATAACACTTGACACAATATTTGGTAACCCAAAAACCTTCCAAATAGAAAGTAAAACTGGAGTGGGGATGATACACACAAGCTTTATTACTATGGTATAAAGTTAGCCTATTAAAGCTTACAATTGATCACTTATAGTGATCTCCTCTGTTAGGAGCAATAAGGATTGTTAAGCCCGCCTTGTGAAAGGATTTACAACATACAATTAAGTATACACTTTGTTAGGAGATTTTGAATAAGACTATTAAGTCCACCTTGTTAGAAGATTTAACTGATGCACTTGTTAGGATGAATCAGTGGTTGATCTCTAATCTACAACTTGGTTTGTTGAATGAGATTCCTTTTAATAACAATGATCACCTAGTTGTGATAGACAAGTCTCTACTTTTACTTATACTACTTATAGCCTTCTTTATTTTGCACTCATTTGCTTCTTTTGCTTGTTCATGTTCTATGTTTGGATATGATATAATGCATTACATATATACCAATCCAATTAATTACCTTCTGGTGCTGGCTACAATAACAAATTCAAACAATCTTCACAAAGTAAACTCACTTGATGTAACTCAAGTTTGAAGACCACTTGGGTGATGTTCTGACACTTGAAAACACTTGTCAAAACTCAGTAAGCTTTGGTACTCGGTTGATGTAGATGCTCGGTCCATACAAATCACTTGGAG